>JAHDVE020009804.1:0-53440 GCA_022606495.2 Halesus radiatus | reverse complement strand
GAGTTCTACGAATTAAACACAAAAACAATTAATAGGTGTCTTAATAAATAAAAATAAAAATTATTAAAATTCTTTCATAAAAAATATGCCAAATTATGAAAAAAATACCAATTTTATGGGCTAAATAAAATGTTTGGGTCGAAACTTACAGGACGTTTTCCCTAGAAATATGAGACCGATCGTCATGTAATTTTAGAATTGTGTTTATTGTAAACTTAGAACGTTAAAAATATACAACTTTGAAAACGTTAGAAAGTTAAAATCTATCATCCTTAAAATCTTCGAAGCTTATTTGATGGAAAAGTAATAAAAATGTAAACTATATTATTTGCAAAAATTAATAAGAAATGTTTTTTATAATAAAATATATTTCTTACAAAATTTGTTTTTCTTACTCATTTTATTTAAAATAACATCACAAAGTAATTTTACAATTATTGAAGAGGTGATTATATTATTTACATTTGCCAAAACATTCCCAAACCCCGCGATATAAACAAAGGATCTATAACTACCCGTCTCAGAACAGACTAGTGAGACGGGTAAAGTACATGTAAATGTTTAAATTTTATGCCAATAAACGCCCGGGTTGCCGGCAATGAAATGAAATGAAGAATAAAATGATCTGAAAGTACCTTCCAATTTCAAAAGCCAATAGGTATCCCAAAAGTGTACTTTTTATAGGTGATCGATAGCCTGGTGGGTAGAACATTTATATAGCAGTCGGGCAGATGGAGTTCCACACCAGTACTGATTTATATTGATAACAAGTTGTACATAGTAAAAAAAGTCTTCAGACACTAAAAACGTTAGGTTCTATGAACTTAATACAGTAATGGTGTGATATTTTCGGGTCAAGTGTAACTGAGCGGCACTTTCAAAAATCCCTCCCCTAAATATCTTATCTCGGCATCATCGACCATTTAACCCTCACCGCAGGAGCCGCCATGTTGGCCACTGATTTCAGCTGTCATCGACGCGGGTGACGGGTTCCGGGGACCAAGGAAACACGTGATCGTTGAACTGTCAACTGTCAGATACTTTCACCTGTCAACTGCCAACCGCTATCGGGCAACAATCGCCACCCGGTGACAATCAAACACCGTTGAATCATTCAGCCAAATGTGTCAATAGTGATTGTCCTCGTACCTCCTACACTATTCTGGGTTCCTGGCAAAATGACTGAATAAAAATGTGATAAAAGGTTTCTTTCAACAATGATTTTTTTTTATTCCCATAAAAAGAATTGAAATAATATTTCATTATGTAGATAAGTTTGGAAAACATCATTTTCCTTCTCAGAATTTGATTTTTCTTTAATTATCAACGCCCTGATGGGCTTTTCAGGATTTTTACATGAATAGTTGGATGATTTGTATAGCGCCGTTTTTGTAAAAAAATCACCTCAAGGGCGCATGCTATGGAGTGAGTGTATGATATAAAAAAAGTATTTATATTGCATGCAACAAAAAAATAAAAAATAGAAAGAATTAATTGTTATTATGTTTAATTCGTAGAATTCCATTTATATTTAAAGTAAATCAAATTTAATGTTTCTGCAAGCATTTCGTTTTTTTTATTTTATTTTTGCGACAGCTGTTTTGGCGTACACAATCAGTTTGAAAATGGTGTTGAACGCTGAAACAGCTGCCATAGTAATAAACTAAAATACTTGCAAAACTTAATAATAACATCAATAAATTTGATTTACTTTAAATTAAAAAGAAAAAAATCAAACTATATCAGAGTATAATATAATATTCTAGAAGTGCATTATAAAGAGAAAAGACAACAACGAGTTTTTCAATTGCACATAGCATAAAATTATTAATATAATGTACATATTATATAAGTACATGACATCATCTTTGTTCCCACATAAATTATACTGTATATTTACATTTGGGGGTAAGTTTCTCAAATAAACCAAATCATGTTCGCTAATTGTTGCACAGAGTGCATCCGAATGAATCTGGAATTAAAACTAAATAACCGCCTGTCTCTATTTATTTAGTAAAAATCTCCAATTGTTTTATTTTATTTTGTGAAGGTCGGGAATATTTTTTTATACGTTTTCCGATCTTCCTTAAAAAACTTAATTTTTCATTTTATGTGTAAACACTTTATATTCGACGGCCTCCATGGTCGAGGGGTAAGGCTCTCGACTACGAATCCGAAGGTCGCGGGTTCAAATCGCGGCGTGCGCAAGTAAATTTTATTTAATTAATTTGTGTTGTTTCACAATAAATTCATTTAAAAATAATATATGGCATATTTGCGCACGTTCCGGAGTGGAAGATACTCTCAGTATCGCCCTGGTGAAAGACCACCATTCGGAATTGAAACGTTGCTAGAAATGGCTTTTAGCCGTGTTTGGTGACCAGATCTGAATAGCCAGGTATTTCCCACCTTCCTCTTCCCCTTCTCCTTCCCCTCCCCAATACCTTCAGCCTCACAACATTCCCAAATTGGCGATGCCATAGTCTCACTGGCTCCAGACGGTTGGGAGCAGTTGGGACTCTTGTGCGGTATTCATATAATTTTTTTTTTTTTTTTTAAATATTGTAACAAAACCAATTCAGAAAACGTGGAAGTGTGCTATGTTGATTATTGTAGATTTCGATGAACCTAATCGAAAGAAATGAATAATAAAAAATATTTAAAAGGGAAAATGTAATAAAGTCATTCTCTTTCTAAGGAATCAATGCCGACCCACGCAAAGATGTCAAACGAAATGGAAATAACGTTTTTACAGAGGACTATTCTGTCAAATATAATTCGCTGTTATTTCCACCATCAATCTCATGTATTTTTAGATTGCTAAAAATGTCGTTACTCGAAGGTTTACAATGTCAAAATGAAATCGAAAAGCAAATCGTGTGACTCCTATTAGTTCTGTTAAAAGAATTGGTTCGCCTCTAATTTTCTTTCACTATGATTGCATGTGGATAAATTTCTAGAAACGCTGTAACGTAAATGGTTATGACATCTCGTAAAACCACGGGGAACATGTGTGGCGGTCGTTGGGTTTAACGGACACGACTTGAAATTGTATTAAAAAATACACGTACGTTATAACTCTTAATTCTATAAGATATTCAATCTCATAGATCGTTAAAGGCAAAATCAACACGATTAACGGGGAGAGGGACGTAGGAGAGTTATTATTTATAAATTTAAAATAATGATAATATTATTGTCCAATACGATAAACGTGGTGTTTTTAAAGAGAAACATATATATTACTTTTTTTTTTAATTTGCATGGGCTGAGCATTTATCAAAATAAAATCACGAATATTACACATTTCTGACCGTTCTACGCATGTTTTACAAAAACATTTAAAAAGTTGAATATCTTTAAAAAATGCTGTGAAGGTTTTTCTTTAACAGGTAGTTGAGATAAATTAAAAAAAGAACAGTGTGCAGTTTAAATTTTTCATAAACACTACGTAACTTTAATGTTTTTTTTTAATTAATTCGGATTATAAATCTTTCGTTAAGTTTATTTACAAAAACGTAACGAGAAAGGATTAAAAATATTTTTCTCCACTTTAAAAATCATATTTATATTTGAAATATTTTGTAAAACATAAAATATGACGGTCAGAAGAAGTAATATTTCTGATTATATTTTGATAAATGCTAAGCCTACGAAAATTTATAAAATATTTTTCTATTTAAAAACATTATATTTATCGTATTGCGTAATAATTGTATCAATATTTCGAAATAATAAATAATTCCTCTCCGACGTCCCTCTCGCCCTAAAGGATTCGATTTCAAGAACTTAACGTTTCTAGTATTATCACATTCGAATCTCACTTTGTAAACAATGATTTTATTTTTTTATTTGCTATCCAGTTAATGATTTCATATCGTGTAAATTTGCAATAATATTACCTTTATGTAATTTTCCCGGATATTCTAAAGAAGTTTTAGTAGGCGCGTTCTTATTTCATTGCTAAATAAGATCAAACATTATCGCAAGGAGAATGAACCAATGTCAAATTCGATGATTATTAAACGGAAATCTGATTATACCAAATGATAAAAACTCTTCACCGTTGAGCTCTTGTGTTATGAATTTCTGGAAAGACTTGAATTGTTTCAGTTAACTGTACCATATCCATCATGATAGATTCTTTCAATATAATAAAAGGGTTTAAGGTAGCTATTAATATTTTCACGAACTTTTAAATGTAAAATAAAAATAACAAAACAGGATTCTGTTTTGTTGCCACCCTAACCAAAACCCAAATTAAGTTCAAAGCAAAAGTAGAGCAAGTGCACAGTCAGAAAATAATGGTGATTGGTACTTTTCGCACATTATAAGTAAAGCAATGTTCCCACAAATGGAAACACACATTACCGGCCATTCCGCCGTATGGCCACTCCGGACAGGATAAAAGTCCGCCACACTTAGCCGGGCCTGGCCTTCCCGACCAGTGAAGGGGCATAACTTGCCGTACGGTAATACCGAACGTGATACGTGCTTCGCCCCATGTCGAAAATAATTATTATTCTCGGAAAGGCATCTGTAAGGGGTGTACACTGTACGCCCTCTGGCAGGGGTATCGAACTTATGAAGGACGTGTTAACAAGTGAAATGAAGGCAGCATTTTAGGACGTACGGATAATGTTCAAATTTTGTTTATGAATAATAATAGAAGACCAATTTCCTCACAGAATACTGGTGGCAATTCCACAGGGAAGACGTCCATTTTGCAAACAAAGACAAGGTTCTGTACAAAAACTCATACACAAGCTGTCCAAGGCGAGGCTAGGTCAGAAATAGACGGAAGTAGTCCAGGGCACGCAGTGGACATGCACAGGTTAAATCAGGGTAGGCAGTAGGAAAACAGTAAATTAATTGACATTTTAAAAGATTACCATGGACATGGTAAGAATGGCCAAGTTGCCCGCTTCAGACAGTATTTATTGGGATTACCTTCCATATCAAGTATCCAAATAACCACTTGATGTATGCACATTACGAGCTAATTGATGGATATTTAAAATTTCAATACTTTGTCGATCGCATAATTGCTTGAAAGAAAGCCAGTATGAAATGATATTTTTTTGGTTAGTAAAGTTGTACTAATTAATAGAGGTACCGACAGATGGCACTGGTTGCTACATTTGTTATTTGTACCGAGAGGCTCGGCCTTTTACGACACTAACACAAACGGGTCTTCTCTTGAATTTCATTGCGCGCATATGTACATTTTTGTGTAGAATACCATCAACATTATAATATGAATTTTGCATACTTAGTTCCAGCTTTTTAGAGGTGATAGTAGGGCCATGGGCGTTGCGCGAGCAATATTTTTATAAACTTTAATATTATTTATTTGTTATATGAGTTGAGCAGGGTAGTTAGTGCTTATGTGGCTATATGCACGCCTCTGACGACTGAAACGCCTGGACACAATCGCGCTTGTGGAAGTGATGGGTCTCCGATCCAAATAAGACAAGAGAAAAAATATGATGAAAAATTTGTTTGTCATCAATTTGTTTATAGATCGAGCGAGGCAACTTTTAATCGTCTGCCGCTCCATGCTATGAAATCTTCTATATTGCACAGATTCTCTTGCATACATGCAAGTAGGATGTAATAGCTTGTGTCTGCATGCCGTACTTTACATACTTAAAGCCTGACATTAACTAGAAACATTTAATTAAACCGTCTCAAAATTTGGCTGATCTTGAAGCCGAGGGGTGTCTTTTCCCATTGCCTTCAGCATATTCTTTGATACATTTTAAGAAATTGTTTCACCATCCCTGCTCTGTGAAATGGTGTTTGATACAATAAAAATACGTACGTGAAAAAGTCCAATTTAGGGCATTACGAGTATGTGGAACTCAAAGCTCAGAGTCTGGGCTGGAACCACAAAACACTTGATTAACCTATACGACTCCGTACAAAGGAGAACGGTTCGTATCATTACTAATCCGTATTTCAAGACCTATATTAACAAATCCCTTCCTATAGACGGCTTCAGAATCCGCCTTACAATGTTTGCTAATTGCGTGACGATAGTTTGAATGTTTGTACATGCTATAGAAATGAGAACTCTTATAAGACATATATGAAAAATATTAAAAGATTCAATAAATATGTTTTAAAAATGATGTGAAAAATCAATGGACATTGTTTGTTTCTAGACAGCCGTAAGTCAAAATATGTGAAACTTAAATTATGGACTACTTAAGCTACATACGATATATCAAGACTTACCCGATAAACTTAACTCGGTGATTGCTGAGCTTATTTGAAGTAAAAAATCTAGATACGTTTTTTTCTGTTTTTTGCTATTTTCTTTAATCTTTACAATTCAAACAAACAAAAAATTATTTCACATGTCGTCACTGGTCACTCAGCTGCGTAACCGCTTAATCCCTCTGCCCTGCCCTAACCATCCAGTTCCTACTGTTTTTTTTTTTTTGGGAGAAAAAAAAAGTCATCGGACACCAAAGAGCCATCTATATTTTTTTCTCAAAATAAACCCAAGAAACACTGGTTTTAGTTTATTGAGTACGTCCCGATACACCCTGTTTGTATATTTGGATAAAAAAATAGTAGTTATATACGAATCACGATTTTTAATTGTTTTCCTTTGTTTAGAACTTCAAATAACTTGAGGAAAAATAAATTAATTAAAAAAGGAATATAAAGAATAGTAAAAAATAATAATGTACTCGTATAGTATAGAATCAATATTTATTTTTTAGTATTCTATATATTCCTGGTGAAGAAAGCATCATTTTCGAAACATGTTGATATATGTGTATATTAATAAAGTGGTGAATACGAAGTAATTTATTAATTAATTTATTAATAATGACGCCACAAAGTAAATACCAATCTTTTGAAGAAATTATGATAATAAATTACTTTTTTCAAACCACTATATTTATAAATATATATCAACATGTTTCGAAACCAAAGGTTCCTTCGCCAGAATACAATGTAGTATACTGGAAAAATAATTAAATATAAGAATAGACAAAAAGAGAGATGTTAAATAATTGAGTATTAATTTAACAAATAATTCGATAAAATAAACGTAAACGTAGTAATAATTATTAAATTATTATTTTTAATCAATTAATTAAAATTTATTTTACTATAACCACTTTATTAATACACGCATGTCTCTACATGTTTCGAAAGCGATGCTTTCTTCATAAGAAATATATATAATACTAAAAAATAATAATGTCAAGTATAGACAAATGATAAACATAGAACAAAATAATGTAAGAATAGACAAATTATGAACATGAACAAAACCTGATTAAAGTAGGTAAGTAATTAATCATAAATTATTACAAAACGTTCAATACCAAATTAATATTGGAAATTAAAAAAGAAATTATTTTTATTATTAATATTAATATGAAAATAATACAAGAGATAGCTATTTTTAAAACATATTTGATTTTTTATTAAATTTTATTCACTATAAACCCGTTTTCTGATTTCTAAAATTAAAGTTTGCTAAAAAATTATTCAATAATTTATTATTATTACATTTACATTAGAAACATTCACAACCACGGCACTAAAATACCTCTAAATAACGGTTTACTTTGAAAATTCAGCAGAATTTAACAGTAAATAGTTAAAAGTTAAAAAAAGAGTTAATATTATTTTATTGCAGTGAGCATGTTATTTTGAGATCTGGCTTTTTTGCTGGATGTTCTTGCAAAGGTTTCGTTTTAATAAAAAAATAATAAATTCCGCCTGGAAGCCTTGCGATGAACTGGTACGAAGGTAATTGTTCTTGAGAAAAATGTAACGTTAAAGTTCAGGGAAAACTTGCAGCGTTGAAAATGTTTCCATGTTACAGGATATCAAAATAAAAACAAGTAGTGGCTGAACGTTTTGCAAGAATCACGATTACTAACGAAACACTTTTTTAGTTAAAAAGTTATTTAATTAAGTTTTTCCGGAGCTTCATAACCAAAGAATTAGAGAGTACTTGAAAGAAATGATTTTAAATTTAATTTATGTATTATTTTGCACATTATCTGCAGTCTTATCTTATCAAAATGGTGAAGTAATTTGGCACCTATTATATTCTGAACACACGATTTTGACTGTCCTAAAACGGGAAATCGTCCTAGTCGAACAGTCATGGGCAACCGCAATAAGTAGAAAGCAATGGGACTCACTCCTGACATCGATACTGTATATACCATAGATTTAGTTTTAAATGTGCCAGTCTGACGATGCCCGTTACAGGGTGAAACCGATCAGGTCAATCATAAATAAGTGGAATTAAAGTGATTTTTTTTAAATAAAGAAAAAAATCATTTTAAAATGGAAGTCCATCGTGAATTGACAGTTTCAAAATTAGAAATCGTCAAAGCATTCTTTAAAATATTAAATGTGTATGTTTATTAAAAAAAAAAACACTAAAAAATATCTCTTTTCGCGATCTTCTGAAATCTTACTTCATAAACCAGCATTGACTTTTAACTGGAGAACTGTGGCGTCGTGAAACTTTTTCACATACTTTTCTGGATAGAATTTCTCGGTCAACGGATTTTCAGCTCATTACCTTATTTCCATCATAAGCTATGGAGTTTTAAAATACGCAATTCACTGTAAAAATCTTAGATTGTCTTAATAATTGTATGATTATAGAAATCACTATGCAAGATGAAAATATTTTCGTTGAGATTCCAGACGGATAAAGCCTTGAAAGTTTTTGCCAACAGAGCAGACACTTAGCGGCTTCTGAACACCGATTTTCTAATTAAGTACATTTGAAACGCCGAGCTCCCGCGATCTAATACTTCCGTAGTGTGCCAAAGGCAAATTTCAGAGCGAGTCTATATCGTAAGCCTAACTTACCAAGTAATGTGTACCATATATGTATCATAAATAATTTGTCCAGAATACCTACTTATATTCAGAGAAACGATTTTTTTCACGTGCCGATCGGAAGGGCGGCGTTCAACGGATACATTTTTTACGTATCCGATGAGTAATGTCGGCGCACTAAAAGTTAAACATCAATGTGTGGAACCAAGTTCAAGTTGAATTAATAAAATTACATATCTTGTTGTAATATAGAACTACAGTGAAAAATATTATGGCTGATAAATATAAAAACTTATGAAATATAATCATATAAGAAGATTGACAAGCGCTGATTTTGAACATGTAAGTTTAATTATATATGTACGTAGAAAAATTAATAAACGATATAAAAAATCGAAAAAAAACCTCAGAGGCTTATACATTACAACGGCTGCATACAAATTAGTTAAATGTATTCTCTTTTATCTATTCATGTTAATTATTTATTTTGATGGGCATTCATTTCATACTGACACGTGTGGGAGTGGCCTTACTGTTAACCCTTACCACTCCATTATTTCTTAATATTTGTTATCAGCCAACTCTAATTTAAATAATGTCAAAATATTAATTTATTGAAAGGCAGTTACAAAAGGGTTATTTTAAAGTAAAACAAAAACGGAAAACAGTCAAAATCTCATTAAAACGTGAATTTAAATGTTTTTTATCGAATAATCACAAGAAACAACGTCACGTGTCAAGTTTTGCGGGCAAAAATACACCGCGCGCGCACGTCTTATATTGTCGGCCGCCAGCCGACAACTGAGTTGTAGCGTACAAATAGTGATGTCGGCTGGCACCCGACAAAGGAGTGGTAAGGGTTACATGACAAAGCAAGTAAATAGGACATCACGCTTGACCTGCAAGATTCAAACTTCATTTTTTTAAGCATCAAAACGTCATACAAAAAAGTAGTGGTATTTAAGTTAGAAGGTTATTCATAAAATATATATATATATATATAATTGACAGGAGTTCCTCACTGCAATCACATATCAAACTATGCTATTCCATCTAAGTTTAATGGCCTTCGATTAAAATCTTGTTATATGGAAGAGTAAGTGAAAAAATTGCGCATAGTCTTTTTTTGATATTTTGGAATGCGTTTTCCTGCTGTGTTTACAATACTGTGAATGCTTTGACTGGAGTTTAAAATGTTAGACTTTTTCAAGCTATCAAGTTAATAATAATAATAATAATAATTGGATGATTTGTATAGTGTCATTTTTGTGAAAATCACCTCAAGGGGGCTGTACAAATATTACATCCAAATCTTTACCTAATTATGTACAAACAGATAAAGAAAAACATACTTACCTTTCAGATGAATACAGTTTTATTCGAAAATTTAAAAATAGAGGTGATATTTTTTACCGTTGCTTTTTTATCTTCCTTTTCTATTATATTATATTTATTAGAAAATTGGTGGCACAAGAAGAGTTGGTATTTATTTGAATTATTTACAATTTTTTGGGACTGAAGAATATTTATAAAATGACCCTAAAAGCGTAAGAAGTTTTTAATACACATTAACATTTTTTTTACTTATTCTATAGTGACTTCAGGTGAGCACTAACCAGCTAGCCTAGCTAAGCAATTTACATTTCTTTAATTTATGGATAAGATTGTCTTAAAATATGAGTAGCAGATGCTCTCAGTTCTAAGTGATATACATCAAATTACCGCATGAATACTAAATTACGTATACTTTATTCCTAAATTCCACGCTGAATTTTGTGCGTTTACTACGAGACTTCAAAAACATCTCTTATTCCGGTACAGAAAGTAAGATTTCAGTCTTCTGTTAGGAATAGACATTTCTTACCGGAAGTTTAAACAAAACTGTCCGAATGAAATAACAAACGACGCCGGTTAAAATGTACTGACAGCACAATGAGCTAACAATGCCCCGCATAATCATACGCATTCATCTGGCAGTATGTTTAAAAAGAAATTTTCTCGAGTTTCCTCTCGACAGAAATTAAATTACCATCAAGTTTTCCCGGAGCATCTCACAGCGGATAGCCGGTTAAGTACCGCGCCCGGGAACGAATTCGGCAATGGCAGTTATAGATAAAGGCTCTTGCATCATTAAGTCAGAAATGTATTCAATTCCTAATGTCGAGATGAAATTTTCTTTGCAGCAAAGCTCAGGTATACATATATCCTTTGAACAAAGCTACCGGGGGTTCAGAAGTGGAGAGGAGATAAGCAATTTATTCTAATGCCTTGCTCATTCGCATCCGCGCGGAATGCAAATAGTCGGAATTCGAAGAAGCCCGGCTATCAGGACACGGTAATACTAGTATCGGAAATGTTATCCTGTCTGGGCTGCCGGCGGGAGGCGAAATTCTACGGAAATCCTTTGCGGCAAATGAACTCGCAAACAGAATTAGCCGAAGCGGGTGTGGGAATTTGATGATGACAAGTTGTTCAGTGATTCGGCGATAATGTTATCAATATTTGTATTATTTTGTTGATGCAATGTTATGTACCACATAAAATAAATACACTAATTAGTGGAATGCATACATTATATACATATTCTCTCGATTGATTCGCAAGACCCTTAACAGTTCAATTCTGAATTAATGCGACGATAAAGTTTAATAAATTTATTGTCAATTTGGAAGATTTATATCCGTATAAAGGTGATTTCTTGGAGAAATGTTCCTTAATAAGAAATTAAAGACTAACGAATTCTTTAAATTTTTGCTAAAATATTTTAGAGACAAGAAAAATTTATTATAAAAATCTCCTCTGTAAAAACTTTTCTTTATGGTAATACCTATCTGTTTTTACACAGCGCCCTTGCTGCGATTTTTTGACAAAAACGGCGCTATACAATTTATTATTTTTATAATTATTACCACGCATGTCAAACTATGGATTCCATTAACCGAAGCAAGCAGCGTCACAGGATTTTCCCTGAGGGCGGTGAAAACTAAAACTACAGGTTTGGACATATACGATTTTTTTGTACCAGATAGACGACGATTGCGCTTTTCACCGTCAACAGGCTTGCTGGCAGAACACGTCGGCAGTAGGTATATAAACTTCTGTACCATTCAACGGTTTTTTCTCTTTAAAAACGAATTTTCGTGTGTTGATAACGTTTTTCCCGAATGGCCAGAACGACATGTTAATTTAGAAATATATATCTATTTGATAACGAAAACAACTTTATTCAGCCGTAATTATATTGGATTTATTTAAGCCTTTTATAAAATGGTTAACAAGTGTAAAAATATAAACTAATTCCTGTAAAAGTTCAACTAGCTTAAATTACGATTTTTTTTATTCCATCCTAATACGATTTCACTAAATTGGAATTATAAATTAAAATTATATTTCACACCAATGTAGTTAACTAGTATTATTTTTAAACTTTACCTTTTAAAGACGATACAGTCAAATATTCCTTTCCCGTATTCGCGGAGTCACGTGACATATTTTTGATGTTTAGTTAAAGTGTTCATAATATCTTAGTCCCTTTATTTCCAGTCAAATATAAAGTAGAAAAGTAATTCCATTCCTATATCTATTAATTCCAAGGCTATTACTTAAACGTAAGTAGTCCGAATAGACAACATTAAATAGGACTCGTGATAAGTAGTGACACTCAACAAATTTCGCACAAAGTAACGCTATCTTACAGAGCGCAGAATTAATGGTCCTTCGGTTCGTGTAAACTGGGGAGATCAACAGAGGGGGTAACATTGAAAATTTTCCATTAGCTGTATTTCCGTTTTCCCTTAACTAGAACATTTATCCGGGTGTCTCGTATAGGGGAGCATCTCCAACTAGATACTTAAACGTGAATTTCTGATTCCGCTAAAACCCGCTTTGATTGCGTTATTTGTAATTCGATTGTTTATGTCTTTAGAAATAATGACATAGAAAACTCAATCAATTTATCACGTCAGTAAATAATAATATAAACTTTCTTAATTATGAAAAATTGTTGGATTTGTAAAGTACACTATTAAATAGAATTATGTTTATCGTTAATGGTAAATTAACAATAATAATTTTCTTAATTGATAAACTAAAGTTTTTTAAGATAAGATTTTTGTGCATAGCGCAAAGGGTAACAATTATGTTTATAAACAATAATTATTAGCCTGAAACACTCATCCAAATTGAAAAAACCTTCCGAGAAAAGATAAAAATAAAAATCTTACTCATTACTCTTACATCAGCCTGCTTCTTTACGAATCTCAATATTTTTCACACAATCATATAAGAATTTCCCACACGATTGTATCAGAGATCTCATTTTTACGGCATTCAGTTTACTTTCATCCTTCCTATGCCAGTTCCATGCCTTACTGCCATACGTCAGGGTTGGTATCAGCACTCCATTGTGGACTGCTAGCTTCGCTTATTTTACTTAACTTAGGCTTTTGGCGACAAAATTAAACTTTGAAAATCATATCGGCTTTTTTGTCTAGATTTTCTAGACATTTTGTTTTGAAGAGAATATTTCACATTTTGTTAATTGTTTTATTATTATTTAATCCCCTACCAGTTTCGTCAGTTTTAGACAGTTCTTAGTTTTAGAAACGCCAGCTAATGACACGAACATATTGAAACCGGTAGGGGATTATATAATGTAATAAGATTCATCGTGAAATAAACTCTTCAAAATAAAATATCTAGAAATTGTTACATGGTAAATTTCCATAGACCATATTTTATAGGCCTACGCTTGAAGTAATTTTCAACGTTTCTTTTATCTGTTTACTTGTCAAAAATAAGATAAGACATGGCAAGACAAAACAAAAGAAAAAACAAGACAAGATGGCCGTGATAGGCTGAAACCGGTACGGTCAAAATGAAAAGTAAAAAAAAATTTTAAAATGTTTTAATAAATCATTACAAGGGGTTTGTTCTTTCAACATTTTTCGATTGTTGATTTAGTAAAAAAAGTACCGAAACTCGTGCAAAGTCATGTAATAAAAAAGTTAAAGGAATAAATAAACTAGGTACCATCAAGTGGGGAGCCGACGGTTAGGGAAAGCTAAGAAAAATCATTTGTCATTATTACGTTACAAAGCACAAATTATTTTTTAGATCGATAAGAAAAACTCCTACTTTTTCTCGCTTCAAAGAGGTTAACGGTTCGTCATTTATCCGTATTGATAAAATTACATCTCGTTGCCCCATATAATATTTTACTACATGTATATAAAAATATAGGCAGACCTATGCCATTATATAATCAAGGGTAGTTTTCCTGAAGCATCCTTTTACAAAGGCCCTGTACATTATATCTTTTCATGATAACATTTTTGTCTCCACCCTGCAAAGAGGATGTCATTATTTTTTCTAATTTATGAGGAATATTTGACAAAAAAAAATAACCACGATTTTTCTCAAAGATAAAATGATGAAATAAGAACGTGTATCGACTACCGATATACCAATGAAGGACTTTGAAGCCCATTTGATGCTAATTTTGAATATTAGGTATTATAATATTATATGAATTCGAAACCCTCAATCGACAAAAAGACATATTTTTTTATCTCAATATCGGAGAATATCTTATTTCTTTGACGGCCTCCATGGTCGAGGGGTAAGGCTCTCGACTACGAATCCGAAGGTCGCGGGTTCAAATCCCGGCGTGCGCAAGTAAATTTTATTTAATTAATTTGTGTTGTTTCACAATTAATTAATTTAAAAATAATATATAGTATATTTGCGCACGTTCCAGGGTGGAAGATACTCTCATTATCGCCCTGGTGAAAGACCACCATTCAGAATTGAAACGTTGCTTGAAATGGCTTTTAGCCGTGTTTGGTGACCAGATCTGAATAACCAGGTAATTCCCTATTTCCCTACCTCCCTCTTCCACTTCTCCTTCCCCTCCCCAATACCTTCTGCCTCACAACATTCCCCAATTGGGAATGCAATAGTCTCACTGGCTCCAGACGGTTGGGAGCAGTTGGGACTCTTGTGCGGTATTCATATAAAAAATAAAAAAAAAAGGGTTTTAAATTTGCTAACAATTATGTATTTTACAAATTGGATGTTTTTCTGTGTTGTTATAGTTTTACTAGACCTCCGATTTTTTTTTATGGTGCTTTCTGTAATATTTCGTTTATTTACATCAGAATGGGTATTACATGGGAATGTATCAATTACGAATATCTTCTAAGTCAACTAAATTTATTAAAAATATCGGAACGTAGAGTAATTATTAGAGACTTAACTTGTTTACGTAAAATCATTAATTCAATGATTAACAGTCCTGAATTATCATATTCAATTTCTTTCTGTGTTTCTCGTAAATCAACATTGAGGCATATTCGCCCTATTATTGTGAGAATTCCAACACGGTATCGCAATTATTTTCCCGTTAACCGTATACAGAACTTAGGTAATAATTATAAAGATATTCTGACATATTTAACGCTTCAATAATGGAACATAAACATGTCTTAAGTATTAATTGATAAACTAAAGTTCTTAAAAACTTAAGACAAGATTTTTGTGCATAGCGCAAGGGTAACAATTATTATTTTTATAAACAATAATTATTAATCTAAAACACTCATCCAAATTGAAAAAACCTTCCGAGCAAAGATAAATGTCGCCGGCAGGACTCGAACCCGCACCCTTCTAATGTCCGGTTAGATGCTCTACCGTTGAGCTTCGTCGGCTTATCGCAAACCCGCCAAGTTAATCAATATATACTAGTGTTCTATTTTAATAATTACTGTTTTTATTATATTTTCACCTGTAAACAACCAACTTTATTAATATGAGAGAGGCTTGTAACGGCTAAATTAAATAATAATAATTCATATTAATAAAGTTGGTTGTTTACAGGTGAAAATATAATAAAAACAGTAATTATTAAAATGGAACACTAGTATATATTGATTAACTTGGCGGGTTTGCGATAAGCCGACGTAGCTCAACGGTAGAGCATCTAACCGGATATTAGAAGGGTGCGGGTTCGAGTCCTGCCGGCGACATTTATCTTTGCTCGGAAGGTTTTTTCAATTTGGATGAGTGTTTTAGATTAATAATTATTGTTTATAAAAATAATAATGTCTTAAGTATCTATATCGGAATTAAACAAAAAAATTCTAATAGAAGCAGTCTGAAGTTGAACTTGCTAATGATTTAAAAGTATGTTGAAGTATATTCCTTATGAAGGAACAATTAGTTCCGAAGCATTTTGATAATGTATTATTAAAAACAATGGCTAAAAACTAATGTTTAGTATTATTTAAAAATGTTTTGCTACAAAGTGCTTTTGGAATTATTAAGGAAGGAGGTAATAATAATAATAATAATAATAATAATAATAATAATACCTAGGTTTCTAAGGCGAGCGATGGTTTCTGCTTGGTTGTATTTTGTCACGTTTTATTTTTATTGCGTTAATAACTGTGCGCCTTGCGGGGTGTAAATGCCCAAAAGCAGGAAAACGTATTGTGCATCCCGCAGGTTTATTGGTGCCTTGTGTCCTGTGCCCTGCAGTGTACTAGGTTGAATCAGGTTTATTGCAAGAGTCGGCTTTATTGCACGAGTCATGAGCATTTCTAGACGTTTCTTTGTTCTGTGGTTATAAAAAATTCATCGTGTTTTAATAATTTGGCGAATAAAACTATTAAAGATAATAGATGATATTATAAGTATGTATAATTCAGCTTTATATAGCGACGTTTGGTGGTTAAATCACTTTGGAGGAACTCCACATGTGTTTTTGGATTTATAAAGAAAAAATAATAATTTAAACAATTTTTCAACAAAAACATATAATTGAATGAAACAATGCGTTGAATTTGGTACACATTTTTTTAGTAACTCCACACAGGAGGTCCTGGGGGAAATAATTTCTCTCAAGGCCAATATCATCTTTGAGGACGATTTGTGGAGGGTTTTTTTATAGGATATGAAGAAGTGAACCAGGGTCTTGAAGAGACCCATGTTGTAGGAGGGAGGAAACACATAGGCCGGCAGATCATTTCACAGCCGAACTGTTGAACACTAGAACGAATCGTAAAAGCGACCCGTTCTCATGTGACAAATGTCAACCATGTGCAAATGTTGGGTGCGCGATTGGCGTGTTTCCGAATATGCGCCGGTGCCGAATGGATCAACGACGCTAGTTCGTCAGAGTATCTTCCATTAAAATACCGATATAACAAGGCCAGCATTCCCACACAACATCTGTGCTCCAAAGATTGCAATCTGTTTATTAAGATAGGCGAATGTATCAAACGGACCCCCCGTTTCTGCACAGAGTCAATGGTTTTTTTTGTGATATTTTACATATATTAAATCAGATGAGCGGCTTCTTTCATCGTTAAAAATTCAATGACCAAAATAGACTTTATTTTAGACATTTCAATGGAGCCTGCTTGAAGAAATTGGCAGCATTAATTCACTGACCATCAGTGCACCAGAAGCTCGCCAGAGAAGAACGGAACAACTGTTCAGAGTTAAGTAATTGGTGGACGACAACGTAAGAATGAGTCATTTCTCCCACTTGGTTTTTTGTCATGTAAATGGAATGCGCTGTCGACCAATTATCAGAACCTGCCGATTCATATCCCGCAATAAAATAAAAATCATCCTACAGTCCCTTTCTTAACCCGCCTAACAAAGCCAGTCAGATACAGATAGGGCAGTCTATTGTAAGGTGTGATGTTAAAAACATACTTTGTCAAAACGAAAAAAGCACAGAAAAGTATTTTTTTATAATTAAACATTTTTAAATTAAATACTAAATAACTTTTTCTACAATCAAAATGAAATCACTTGTGGCATAATTTTAAAGTTATTATATATATGGTAAACCACTATTTGAAAAATAAATATAAACTTGTTTCGAAATCAATGGTTCCCTCATCAGGATACAAAGCATACAAAATAAATAGTTTTTTTTTTACGTAATAACTCTTAATCATATAACTAAAAAAATAATTTGATAACCCAACGTTTGTTTAATTTTGCTCTTGCTCTAAGTATGCGCCAAAATCTCCTTCTCACAATAATTCCTTATATACTATAATAATTATACGTAATGTCGCGTACCTACAAGTATATACTAACTGTGCAGGGTACGGGCCTGGAAAATACCTTTTACCAATTGCGATAAAATGGCGTTCTGCTACACAAGCAATGCTTTTCAATCAGCGTTTGATTTTAAAGAAAGCCTTTCCAAACTGTCAATGCTTCGAGCGGTTCGTCCGGACACAAAAACCACCGGAACAAAGTGCACAAGTAGCGAGTAGAGTCCTGCCAACTAATGAAACGGTCCCTTTCTCTTTTCCAGAAACTTCTGTTGATCTAGTTCAGTTGACGGCTATTACGGACTCGGCCATTTATCTCAGACAAAGGCAGTTTGTACCCGTATTTAACCCCTTCGAAAGGTGAAAATAAAATTTAAACAAAAAAAACTTTGGTGTATCGGTATTTGCAATATATTGCGTACCGTCCTCATGTTAGCGGGAAACTTTTATTGGACAAGCAATCTGTTGAGATGACAATATGATTATTTTAAATAAAACAAATACTTTATTATAAACTACGAATTTACTGTATTTTACGCCAACCAGTTTCGCTTAGATCAAGCTTCGCCAGGGAAATTATAATACGCAGTTATCCATAGGTACAGAAAAATAGAGTGAGATTTATCTTTTTTTTTCTGATGTCAAACCACAAAGTGATTGCTTCTTACGAAAATACGATTATTGTTTATGAATATATTAAAACAAAACAAAAAACCGTTGTTTTTTATGCAGAAAAAATATCGATCTGTGAGCTTCAAGAGGCGTAACTATTTTCAGTATTCAATGTCATTTCTATACAGCGATCTAAAATATTAATTTGTTGAATGATACGGTACGTATATACTCGTACTTCATTTTTTATCGGATCTGTGTTTTAGCGGTAACCATGTATTATATTTTATTACGCATTTAAAATGCATGAAACTGTAATATCATAGATAATACAAGCTAGAAATGGCGTCCACATAGATTTGAGTGGAAACCAATGTCGCAACTGGCTTAATACCTTTTGGTTCTAGCCCATTTAGCATGCGCTATATCTCTCTTACACTTGCCTTACATCGTATATCGCCATCCCGTCATAATGATGGTGGATCCCACCCAGGTGTCGTGAGTTAATTTCCTCGACTATTAGTCACCACCCAGCTGGCTTCGGCGGAGTTTTTCTTTACTCTTTTTCGAAAACCAATTTGTTACATCGGTAGAATACTAAAATGAAGAGGAGTAAATAATGTTGCAAATAAATGGAGATTTCAAAGCTCCATAACTCATTATTAAAGTGTCCTTTGGAGTTAAAAATAGTGACAATTTCCTTATAGAGAAGTTAATACATTATATTGTGTGATTCCATGTAAAAGGAAAGAATAAATCATAAATTTAAACGACCGGTCAGTAGCTGAGTTGGCATCGCATCTGGGTCACACTCGGGCGTCGGGAGTTCAATTCCTCGGCTGGTTCAGTCCTCTATCATGACACAAGCAACATCTTCCGCTTTCTGTGATGGTTATAGGATATTTTCAAATGTCGTCAGGTTATTCGTAACCTGAGAGCGTATGTCTTCCTTTTTTAATAGTTGATCTAACACAGTTCTGTAATTGAAATTTAAGGCCCGATCGGCGAGACTACGAGATCACGAAATACACCCACGTGGTATTTCTTATTTTCTTTTTTATTCTATGATATAAAAATAGCAAACCTATGCATGGTTTTCATAAGCACAGAAAACAGTTTTTAGAGATAACAGCATGGTTTCTTATTACTATAAACCAAAAAATTTCGCGTTTGCGATAACTCAAAATACGTTATTTTTACGCGAAAAATGCAAATTCTGTCATTTTCTTGTGAATCATACCAAATTCGCAATTTCTGGGAAAATGACGACAAATTTTCATATCCTGCATTTTAAAATAAGAAAGTATTTTTATTCAATGTCTATGATTTTATCAAACTTGAAAAGCCATAAAACGGAACGTAGCTAAATTCAAAGTGAAAACATAGCGTACTGTCATAAATATATATGCCAACAAAATAAAATAAAAAAGCCGTTATCTTTCTGCAAAAAAAATAAATAACATAACTTTTATAAAAAATACAACCGCTTTTGCTGAAAAATTTCACTTAAAATATCGCGAATTTTACCGAAAAATAACACCAATTTCCTCAAAAAATAACGCTAAAATTTCAAGTGGAGAAAAACCTTCAATTTTACTAATACATACAAATCTGAAAGAGGGCTGTATGTACCTTCATATTATTTAAATGCCAAAGTTAACACATTTTTTATATGCTCGTGTCATAACGTATACAATGATACTACAAGTGCATATGCACACGAAACAGCGTAACTTTAAATAAAAACGTGAAAGTGGTGCACCAATGAGTTAAGGCACAGTGAGCGCTGAATGTTGTAAGATAAAAATGCAGTGTCAAAATGAGTTATGGCAGTGTATTATATCTCAGCATATGAAATTTCCTTTAAATCTCGCGAACGTACAATCTCAACATTCTCCTTATACCGGTTTACCCAAAAGCATTATACTCCAAGTAAAAAGGAAATAAAACCTTTACAAGATTCCCAAGTCACCAATCTATTTCCATTTTCAAACTATTTCCATTAAAATAGATTAATTCCAGTCAAGATAAAATTAGTTTTTTTTACGACGGTAGTGATTCATTTACGTTATAAAAAGAAAACGAAGAGTATCCTCCAGTTGATATTAAATCATAAAAAAATATACGGCGGCACTTGAATATTCAGGTACTATTATAGAGGAAATTTCATACATTTATGATCTTGGGGCATTAATATTTCTATCAAATTTAACAGCCTTGTTTTTACCTAAGTATATTGATGCCAGACATAAAAGTTTATTACAAGAATTCGCAAAGGATTCCAGGCATGAAGTATAAATATGTATGGTATACCATATACGTCGACTCGCGATATTTGATATTATGTACGAACAATGAACGTTGAACAAAGTTAGCAGTTTATTCGCCATCATATTTTTTATCGAAATCTTTGGTGCTGTTTTTTGCGTGGATTGCAATATTTATTTTATGATTCTGATGCATAATATTATTTATTATTGTATATTACCGCATTATTTCCTAAATATGACAAAAACAATCAACATCGGTCATTTTTAAGGCTTGTCAACATCTTTTTCGCAATTAATTGGGTGCCTAGCATTTTTTTTTTAATTTAATGTAAATCAAATTTAATAATGTTATTATTAAGTTCTGCAAGCATTTTTGTTTTTATTATTGTGACAGCTGTTTCGGCGTTTAAGATCATTTTCAAACTGCGGTTAATCCACAGTGTGACGTCTTATTTATATGATTTTATTCACACCCACCCCATTCTAATTTGGACGGGTTTTGAAAATTAATGATTTATTAAAATAATGAAAATTCTCTATTCTCTCAGATTTTTACATTTATTTATATTTGTTTACCCGTAGTTAACTGATAATGTGTTCTTAATTAATTAATTTAAGTATGTTATATTGTTTTGATAATGTGAACGTACTGAGGGTGAATATGTAATTTTATATTTCCTAACTTTATTAATTAATGTTATATTAGGATCATTCTAAGTCTAACAATTGGTCCAAAGTCTCGTTTCACTTAGATAGAATATTTTTCAGAATATACTATTTTTCAGAAAATGCTAGAATTTTGTAATTTTAAGTTGAATTAAAATAAATAATAAAAATAAGTTTTAACCACTTTATTGTTGCAATAAAACCGACATCTTTCATGATCAATGCTCACCTCTTTGGAGTTTATTTAAATCTAAATTACGAATATAGACTTACAACGGAAAATGCAAATGATTTCTTAAAGCAAAACAAAGCCTGGCTCAAAGAAATCAAAGAAGATGAGTAATCCACCATTTTTAAATAAACGTCGTTGTCACCTAAACCTAGTGCCCCTCAGCGCAGGAATTCAAGTGTGGAAGACTATAAAAAACTTCCTAAATTGTCTTATTAGCATTGTAATTTCTTCATATGTATATAGTAAAATATATGTATTGAAACTAAATTTTCAAAAATACATATATAATATAGTAAGAGTGGATTAGAAGAGAAGTACAGCAACATCACAACATCATAACATCACAACATCACAATATCAGAACATCACAACATCACAACATCACAACATCACAACATCACAACATCACAACATCACAACATCACAACATCACAACATCACAACATCACAACATCACAACATCACAACATCACAACATCACAACATCACAACATCACAACATCACAACATCACAACATCACAACATCGCAATATCGCAACATCCAGACCGGCAGTCTAAAATATTTAAAAAAATCCATGTTGATACATCTTTGCGCTGTGCGTAACCTCACATCTCAAAGTCAAATGCGTAAAGAGTATACGCATAGTGTGACGCTGGTCGATTACACATGCAAATTCTGTATCCACAAGCCCTACCGATATCGTGAGATCGTAACATTAGCCTACCAAGAACGATTAACTGCAAGCTAAAACTTCTAACTGCCAAAATGTACAGTTCATAGAACAATGGCAAACAACCACTATCGTCAATTATTCCACAATTTACTTATACGCAACCGCAATTAACTGACACTGAAGCCAAACAAAGCTGGCGCTCTTATTAACATCGCATCGCTGCCAACGAGAAATCGACAATAAGGGATTCTTTGAATTTTGCGCTATTATAAAGTTTAAATAAATTAGCTACTTAAATGGCGCTTCAGTGGTAATTATTATAAGCGAAATTTGCTCAAATATTGTCATGTCTTGGAAATACACGCTTTCTCGGAGTAATTGCAAATCGTCATTTTAAAGGTTAAAAATCAATAAGAGTGCTTTGACTGGTTGTATGTTAAGCAACTTTTTTTTAATATTTGTGTTTTAGACTCTATAAAATCTGTATCATCATTTACACAATTTAAACAGCAGGGCACTTTCTTCCAAGAATGTCAAAGTTCCCTCTCCTAGTTTTAATAAGAGTAACAGAGCCTTTAATAATATAAACTTACAAAAGTGTTTAAATAATAATTATTATTCAGAATTTTGTAATCATGTTTTAGAAACCAATCATACTTTTTTAAATTTTACATACAAATACAATCGGTCTACAATTAGACAAATTTTAAATTTTAGAAATTACAAAAATATAGTCAATTAAATATGAATAATAATCCATATTTTTTTTTAAATAGCTGTTTCTTGAATTTATTTTCAGGTTTATATTAATATATACATATATATTTTTTTAAATTTCTATCATAAATTTGTTATTCAATGTTTTAAAATGATTTTTTTATTAATTACTTAAATACTGTAATCAATTTTTGTTCATCATAATCATTTTTCTATTCTTACAATATTGTGTTCTACGTTTATTTGTTTATACTTGACATTATTATTTTTTAGTATTCGAATGCCTTGATGAGGAAAGCTTCACTTTCTAAACATGGTAATATGTACACATTAGGCAGTTAATAAAGTGGTTATTACAATGTAATTTTAATTCATTAAATAATCATGCCCCAAAGTGAGTACCAATCTTTTGAAAAATTATAAAACATAAGAGACACTAATACAAAACTAGCAGATTAACTCTTCCTCTTACGAGTTAGCTAACTACATAATATTATTTTTAACCTACATTTTTTCCCACCGAACGGTAGCCTTTTCTGTAAATATTTGCACTGAAATTTATCATGGAATCGATGTTTATAAACGAATTACGGCAGGCAATATCAAGTTCGGGTACATATTTGTGAAGACAAATTGGCGAGCCTAAGTAAACTGCGGTGTGTAAACTGGCAAGATTTACCGATGCCTTCGTGCTATTTATAGTTTAGTCGTGAATAAATAAGCCTCCTTGGAATAATGACGAATAATCAACAGAATCATACCTATTAATATAAACAACATCTTCGAAATTGTCCAAGGAAGCCAAGCTAGTTCATAATGGAGTGCTGATACCAAACATGATGCATGGAAGTGAAAAAGAAAAAATTAAACTAGCATGAATGCTGTAAAAATGAAATCCCGGAGGCGTAAACTTAAGTTAACTAAACATCACGTCATTACACTGCAGGGGTAGACAGATAGTGTAGACCACCACACAACTCTGCTTCGGCACACACTTCTTGTTTAATTCATGTTCATACATACTCGTTCGTTATTCTTATTCTTTGCATTTATTTGTAAACATACGGCACTACATGTGCCATTGAGATGAGCAATAAAACCACGTAACACAATATTAAAAATGTGAAGATTCGGTAAGAATTCAATATTGATGTAAGAGAAATGGGTTAAGATTAATACGGGGGGCTTGGATGATTTGTGCATGTAGAACAAATGCACATAGAAAGAAGAATAATGAATTGTGGAAGAAGTCTGAGACGTTCGCTGGAGACATGGCACGAACAAATGAATCGAATACTTGAAGAATATGTATAAACGTGATTGAATCAAGAAGTATGTGCCAAGACAGAGTTTTTTGGTAGTCTATCCAATAATTAATTTGTTTTTACATCTTCACTCCACGCAACAGTAAGAATGAATATTTACGGCAATTAGAAAAAAAAACATTTTTTTTAAATATGTGATGTGATTCTTCCTTAAGTCCTAAGGGTTGCTCATTCCGCCTTTTCAATTTTCCCCACTCTTCCATAGTGCACACGTTTTATTCGCTTGAAAATTATGATCTAAGAAGATACCTATCTACTTTGTGGGGGAACATAAATAAATACCCAACGAGGTTCCATAAAAACTTTATTGACTAGAAAAACATTTTAATTTTATTATGTCTTGGTAGACCTTTTTCAAGAAACATGTTTGCTTCGGAGTACAGTATTAATATAAATTTGTCGTTTGAAACATAACATCATAAAAACTGTTTAAAAAAACAACCCTCGCTTCTTTAGCCGTAATCAGATCTGGAATCATGTGTAGGCCAGGGTTATTTTTCGGTTATTATTATGGTCACAATAATAATGTTATCCGATAATTATTCAATTAACTATAAAATTTATATGACCTTATAAACCTTCTCCTAATTATAAGATTCATAATTACAGAACCGTATTTGTACAAAGAAAATTAATCCGTGCATACCGTGAAGGATTATCTGATCAATTTGGCACTATAAACTACAATTTCTGATAGCCCCAGCCGTAAACTTTCTGATGCTTTGCTTTTACTCAAAATTATACATGCATCAATCGATACACCAAATATTTTATTCCAAATTAACATTAATATACGAAAAACGATGATACTAGATATTTTCTTTTAAAGCCTACTTTACAAACTTGGGAAATTTCTCTACTTTACTAAAGATATTAAGAAAATACAACACCATACATCGTTTTAAGAGAGGAAATTTTTAATGATCCGAATAAACACTTTTAAAAAATCTACTCTAATATTAAGACTCTCGACTACGATCCAAAGTTCGCGGGTTCAAATCCCGGCGTTCGCAAGTAAATTCTATTTAATTAATTTATGCTGTTCCACAATTAATTCATTTAAAAATAATATGTACCAGTTAGTATATTTGCGAACGTTCCAGAGTGGAAGATACTCTCAGTATCGCACTGGTGAAAGACCACCATTCAGAATTGAAACGTTGCTAGAAATGGCTTTTGACGCGTTTGGTGACCAGATCTGTATAGCCAGGTGTTTCCCCACCTTCCTCTCCCCCTTCTCCTTGCCCTCCCCAATACCTTCAGCCAAACAACATTCCCCAATTGGGGATGCCATAGTCTCACTAGCTCTAGACGGTTGGGAACAGTTGAGACTCTTGTGGGATATTTCTATTTAAAAAAAAAAAAAGATATATATATAATAAAATTCCCTTTATTAATCAGCCAATAGTATCAAAACAGTACATTTTTAGCACAGGTGAAATAAATGAACAATTCATTTTTTCTATCTTTTACTTGTTTGTCATTATCCTTAGTTTAACTTTCACTGAGGTGGTTATTATTATTTAATGTACTTACTAATTATTTAAACTTTTTAAGTATTCTCGTATGTAAGTTTTGCGTATACTGCCTACTTTATGTACTAAAATAACATTAAATAAAAATAATTCTCACTGTAATATTAATCACTGAAGATAATATTAACAAATCTCAAACGAAACATGAAACACGAAAGGACAGGACATTAATTTTTTTTTGCTTTAGTTTTTTTACATGCGGATTAGTAAATTTTTGTAAAGTTTCTTTTTAAAAACGTACCAGGAATTATTTTTAAATTTTTTTTTAAAAGAAATTTGGTAACAAATCATTCTTTTGTTATGAATAAAGGTTTAGAAAATTTACATACAAATACAATCGGTTTACAATTAGACAATTTGAAATTTTATAAATTAGGAAAAGTGTTAATAGTCAATTAGATATAATTAATAGTCATTTTTTTAAATACCTTTCTCTTGAGTTTATTTTCATATTAATATTAATAGTAAAAATATATTTTATTTTAATATATAATATAAATTTGTTATTCAATGTTTTTACTTTAATTTTAGTTTATGTTTATAAATTGTCAATTCTTACATTATTGTGTTTTATGTTTATCATTTGTCTATACTTAACATCATTATTTTTTAGTATTCTGTATGTCCTGATGAGGAAAGCTCCGCTTTCGCAACATGTTGATATGTATATATTAATAAACTGGTGGCTACAAAGTAATTTTTAATTCATTTATTCTTATATTTTCTAAATCGTACGCAGGACGGTCAGAAAAGGAAACGTTTTTGATTTTATTTTGATAAATTTAATTTTAAGAGCATGTAATAAATTATTCTATTTTTAAAAACATTATGTGTATCGTATCGCTTAGAAACATTATCAATATTTTAAATACTGCCATAAAACAGGCATGTGTTTAGTTTGGCAGCCAAAAACCATTTAAATTCTCTTTGTACATAAAAATTAATGAATGAAGAAAAGTTTTAAAAAAAGTATTAAAGCGGTAAACAGTAATAGTTAATTCATATAGCGCAATTTTCTGAAGGTTCACCTTAAGTGCGCAAGTGCTCAAGTGCTTCTGGCACTGTTATTCATATAACTTATACGTACGAATTATAAAGAATAATGACCAATTTAACCGGTATTTTAAATCTTCCGTGGAGTAGGTACCGATATAATTGCATTTTTACGTAACCCGTTAAACTGAACAACACGTGAAAGAGATATTCCGCTCAGGATGTTGGTAATTTAACTTCACTTAAAGAATATGGGACGTAAATTTTTGCACAGAATAGCAGAGCAAATAAGCTCTTTGCCTCATAACGTTACAAGAGTTTTTGGAATGGAACCAAATAGTAAATTACGTTGGCTGCACTGCAAGCCACTCGCACCAGCGCTGCCAACCTTAGGAAGCTGCTCTGTCTATTATAATATTATATGGAGCGAAGGCCTCGTAAAGCTTCCGGAACCGAAGCCATATTGAAAGGCTTTTTTATTGTCATTAATATTAAAATAAGTACCAAAGCAAAGCGAAGGCTTTCCACGAAAATTATCAACTTTGTGCCTTTGTGATGGAAATTTGGTTTCTGAAAATGATTTTCACCCACGCCATAACAGTGTAGGTATTACAAAATGATGTGTGATCAGTTCATTATATATAGATAAAATGATAATATTTATTATTTTTTTTTAAATTTTTTATCATTTTTCTATACTTGAAATTATTTTTTAGTATTCATTTATTCCTGAAGATGATAGCATTGCTATCGAAACATGTAGAAATATTTATATATTTTAAGTAAAGTGGTATATACAAAGTGTATTTTCAATTATATAAAGTTAATCTAATTAGTTTAATGTTAGGTTGAATTCACGTCTACCTGGACAGCGCAGTGCAGACACGTAAAGTGGCAGGTACGGCACAGAAGAGAGTATCCACATTACACCGTGTGTGAATGTGTTTATAGATAATGTTAGCACCTAATTTAGCCGCGCTTGTCACTTTACGTGTCCGTACTGCGGGGTGCCGGTAGATATGAATAAACTTTAAAACATATTATAAGGGTCGTGATTCATAAAATATAACTCTTATTGTAGGTGGATACAGATTTAACCATTTTTTCAAAATTGCCCTATAAAGGGGAAATAAGGCTAATAGACCATTATGGAGTTCTGATATCAACCTTGATGTATGGCAATGAGGAATTGATCTGGAAATGGATGAAAGCAGATTGGGCAACATAAATGTGAAATTCCTGAGGCGTGTGAGTTACATGAAATGTGATAATTTATAAACACTTTACAGCGGACATCCCTTGCGAAGTATGTAAGTGGCATTATGGATCACCTGGAGGCTACGGTGAAGGAATGTACTTCTCCATCGAAGCCAATGGAAACGGTTATCGCAGCTATAAAATCGCTCTCCACTAACGTCACCGAAATCAAAGCTAAACTGGACCACAATAACATAACTTATGCAAATGTCACAGCCAGGCCTAGAACTACGCAACAGAGTCATGCTGTAGTGATCAGCTCTGATGATCCGGGAAAAAATTCTGATTACTTGGACCAACTGATAAAAACGCATGTTGATGTTAGATCTCTTGGTATTGGTGTTGCGGGTATGCGAAAAACTAACAGCGACAAATTAATCTTTAAAATGGCCTCACTACAAGACAAAAACAACTTCAAAGCGGAACTTAGCAAAGGACTCCAGGGACAAATAACAGTGACTGATGGTAAGCAACTCGAACCGCTAGTAATTATAAAAGGGCTGATTAAAGGTGCTTCTGATGAAGACCTATTGAAGTCTCTAGAATCCCAAAATAAAAGATGTGAACTAGACTTCAAACAAAAACTCAGAATTAAATATAAAAAAAATCATAGGAACAAACTACTGTGCAACGTTGTCCTTGAAGCGTCACCAAAAAATTGGAAATCTTTGATAAATGCTGGACGAATAAACGTAGGATATCAACGTCTTGTAGTAGAAGATCAATCACCGGTGATGCAATGCTACCAATGCCTGGGTTTTGGTCACACCCAACGTTTTTGTACAGAGAAGATAACTTGCTTTCACTGTGGAGAAAGTCATAAATATGACACATGTCCCAACAAGGCAAAAGAACCAACGTGCTCAAATTGCACCGGAGTTTCAAGAACCCACCGGGCAACAAATCCAGATTGCCCACTCTGGAAGCTGATGGATGAGCGCTTCAGAGAAAGGATAGACTACGTGGGACACTGCTAAAGGCACCTTCAAGGAAAAAAAATGTTTCAATATACAAGAATACATCACTAAAAGCACCTGTATGCGTATTATGTACATGAATGCTAGAAGCATTAGAAACAAAATTGACGAAATTGAAGAAACTCTAAAAAACATTTCAGAAACAGTTCATATTCTCGTAATCACGGAAACCTGGCTACGTAAAGGAGAGGAAACTTTTTTCAATAGTGCCGACTACTCTGGAAATTTTGCTTCCCGTGAGATGGACAGAGGAGGAGGAGTCGCCATTTACATGCATAATACACTCGACAATAAAAAAAATCGAAGAATGCGGCAGTGAAAATACCTTTCTAGGAATTAGGATTACGGCAAAAAATATTAAACCTCTAAATCTGTATGTTTTTTACCGTAAGCCGAACTCAAATATAACAGACTTCTTTGACTCTTTAGAAATAATATTAAATAAAAACAAACTAGACACATTACTTATTGGAGATTTCAATATCGATATTTCAAAAGACACTGATATTGCACGGAAATATATTCACACCTTGAAATCATATAACTTTTATGTATGTAACACAATATTTCCCACAAGAGTAACTAACAACACCAGCTCGCTAATAGACCACATTATTACAAATAGGACAAATGGTTCCGGAAAAATCTCAAATATTGATGATCCCATTAGTGACCATAATATACTTATATTGGATTATGAAAATTCCCTAAAAAACCTCCCCAATAACAGATCCACAAGAAACCTATCAAATGCTTACAAAATAAATTATCAAAAATTAAATAACACACTTAAAACTTGTAAATTTACCCATTCGTCTGACGATGTAAACAAAAATTATAATAACTTCGCTGACTATCTCAAAAATGTTATGAATTCGTGTAAAACAAAACTAAAAACTAATATAGGAGACAAAAGACCTAACAATACTCCATGGTTTGATGCAGAACTTGATAGGCTGATTAAAAAACGAAATAGCATATTTAAACTTTGGAAACGAAATCAAGGAAGTATTCCTTTAACAGAAAAAAATAAAGCTCGTAATACTGTCACCGACTATAGAAGATATATTAAAACTAAGTATTATACGAATTTGCTTAATGAAAACATGAATAAGCCACAACGAACATGGAAAACAATTAACTCCATTATATCAAATAGCTCCCGAAACCCAACAATAGCTTGTAAATTGCTAGTCATAAATGACGAAGAAGTAAAAGAACCACAGGAGATTGCAACCGCATTCAACACATATTTTCTCTCAGTTGGGGAGAGTCTAGCATCAGTCATAAAAACTTCAAAAACTGATTTAAATACCATCTACACGGCACCTCAAGCAAAACAATCTTTTAACATGATCAGGACAAATAAAACAGAAATCTTACTGATCATATCCAACCTCAAATCTAAAGCGGCAGCTGGTTCCGATGGTATAACCTCTCTCCTTCTCAAAAACTGCAAAGAGGAACTGGTGGATGACCTCGTATTCTTAATAAATCTCTCTCTGTCAAAAGGTATCTTTCCAGACAAACTAAAAGTTGCAAAAATTATTCCTATACATAAAGACGAATGTAAAAAAATGTCCAAAATTATCGTCCAATCTCTATACTTCCAGCTATCTCCAAAATTTTTGAATGTGTCATCAAAGAAAGACTATTGAAATATCTCGAACAAAACAAAATTCTCACCTCAAAACAATACGGTTTCAGACGACGATCTAACACTAAATGTGCAGCTTTCGATTTCATATCAAAAAAAACCTAGCGGAACTTGAAATGGAAATGAATGCCGATGTTTCCCATCTCACAACCTGGTTGAGAATAAATAAACTGACCCTTAACGTAAAAAAACGCATTATTTACTATTCGGCAACAAGAAAAATTCCAGCCTCGATATCAAAATTGGTGACAACTGCCTCGAAAAGAAAACGACAACAAAATATTTGGGCCTTATAGTAGATTCTCAACTCTCGTGGGATCTCCACATAAATCATGTAAAGGAGAAAATTACCCCCATAACTGGTGTGCTATATAGACTTCAAGGATTACTACACATTCCGTTACTAACTGCAGTATATTACGCCATGGTACATTCACACATTTCCTATCTCTGCTGTATCTGGGGCTTTGCCTCGAAGAAATTGATTGCTGATCTGCAGGTGGTTCAAAACCGAGCCCTCAGAAATGTTTTTGGACTTCCATGGGACACTCATGTCAGGGACATCTACTCAGTTTCCGGTATCCTTCCAATCACGATCCTTCCTAAGTATGAAATCACCAGCACCATCCTACAAATTACTCAATAATCAACTCACACTAACGTCAAGCCACTTTTCAATCAAGACATCCACAACCACAATACTCGAAATAACAATAAAATCCGCATTCCTCAAACACACACTACAAAATATGGAATAAAATCTTTAAACTACATTGCCTACACACTTTATAATTCGCTTCCAGATATGTACAAAACCATCCAGAAAAATAAAAAATCCCAAAATGATGGTATAAAGGAATACTTTTTAAGGATATTTAAAAATGAAAATCAGTAAATCCATATTTGTATATTTTGTTGTTCCCTTATATGTTTTCTCTTGTGTGTTGTTCTATTTAACTTGGCCTTATAAAATTATTTCTGTTTGTATGTGAAACTTGTATTTTTGATATTTTGCTGTCAATGTAAAATTGTATGTACTATCTTCTACTTATGTATTGTAAATTCCTCCCGTCCTAAAATGAGTTTTGAAACTCATCGGGATTGTTTTAGCAAGAAATAAATATATTAAAAAAATATATATATATATATATGATAGCGGATCGTGAACACCTCACTAAGAGAACCTGTACTGGGGTGTTCGCGTATTTATGATATAGTATTATTGTTAAATGGTAATCCAATTATGTTTAAGATTAATAAAAATAAAATAAAATCATTGTATAAAGCAAAATTAATTATTAAATAAATTAAATAATATACTTTGTAAAGTTAAAAAAAGGTGGTGAACACAAAGTACATTATATAAATTGAAAATACACTTTGTATATAAATATAAATATAAATATACCTACTTTAATTCATTTTTGTTTATGCTCATATTTTGTATATTCTTAAATTATTGTTTTAAATTTTTTATCATTTTTCTATACTTGAAATTATTTTTTAGTATTCATTTATTCCTGAAGATGATAGCATTGCTATCGAAACATGTAGAAATATTTATATATTTTAAGTAAAGTGGTATATACAAAGTATATTTTCAATTTATATAATTTATAATGATGCCACAAAGTTACCAAGCATTTGAAGAAATTACAAAGTACATTATTTAATTAATTTATTAATAATGATGCCACAAAGTGAATACCAATCGTTAGAAGAAATTGCAAAATTAATTATTAAAATGCTGTTATGTTTATTTTGGTGTAATTACATTATAAAAATGTCTATTAGGTTTATGATAATGCAAAAAAAAAAGAACTGGCATAACATAAAAAAAAAATTATTTGTGGAAATACGTTGTCTATTATATGAGATATATGAATTTTTTTTTTCGTTTTTATTTGTTAATCTTTTTTATCTAGGAGACCAACAGTTTACATAAAAAGGTATGATATTTGAGTAACATAAAATGGACCATTTACAGGTTGCCACTTGGGTATATATAGAAGGGACAAAATTACAAAGTACGTGATGCAACGCAAGCATAGAAAAACCATAAATCATTCGCTTCCATGATTTATTTTCCAGTAACAACTGTTTACTCGAATGTCTAACGAGCAAATACACGTTTTGTACACAGCAAATGTTAACACCCTTGTTTGAACAGATTTCCACACGTCTCATTCATTTCTCTCTCTAGTTTGTACTGACTATTTGAACACAAAGTAAATGGTTTTTGGTTTATTACAATGATACGACGTACTTTTGAGCATTCTCGTGTAACTGGACATCTTCAAAAATATGTATTTGCCAATTGGGAAAATGCAAAAAATTCTATAAAAGTGGGTACTCAACCAGAATACCATACAACGTCCTATACCTTAATTATTTTTTTTTGTGTTTAATTCGTAGAACTTCAGTTATTTTTATTATTATTTTTAATTTAATGCAAATCAAATTAAATAATGTTAGTATTAAGTTCTGCGAGTATTTTTAGTTTTTATTATTATTGTGAGAGTTGTTTATACGATCAAGGCCATTTTCTCAAACTGCGGTTAATTCACATTGTGACGACTTATTTTTTTTTATTTATTTATTAATTAATTTTTTGATTCATACATTTATACAAACAAGGTACAAAGGTTAAAAATATATATTTTTTTAATATTAACTTATATGTACATCTGTAACCTACGTGTTGTGTATATAAAACAAACAAAAAATCCCACATAGGTAAGGTCAGTATGATTTGATTCACTCCCACCCCATTCTAATTTGGACGGGTTTTTTAAAATAATGATTTATTTTCGGTAAAACAGATTTAGTTAGAAAACAACTAAAATTCTAAATTCTGTGAGGTTTTTACATTTGCAATGTGTTGCCCGTATTTAAATGGTAATGTTTTCTTAATTGATTTATTTAAATATTGCTTTGACAATGTGAACATACATATGAAGCGGCAAATATATAATTTTATTTTAGGATCATTCGTTCGTTTATTAATTTCTAATTTTTTCAAATAAATTTAATCTAAGACCCTTTCTATATGTAAGGGAGCTTATTGTTGTCAAGCGAGACGTGATTGTTTACTAAGAGATGTTCTGCAAATTTTGAAAAGTGCTTTTATTTGTATAACATCGTATACGTTATTTTAATCTAATTGAGAAATCCCTTCTCGTCTGCCCTATACCTTCACGAACAATACCAAGTATCGTCCTTTTCCTTTTTTTCAAAATGATTTTGTCTCAAAAAACGTGATTAATTCTTTAATCTCTAACGCGTAATATATTATTCATTTACCAAAACCACTTAAATTTTCGCCACATTCGTGACACGGTTTCGTGTAAAATATATTGCTCTTTTCGTAATTGGATAAAAACAAGCACGTAAATTAACTTATAAGCGCGCAAGCGATACATTAATTAGGTTATTTCGCATACGTAAGTACGGGGTACCTACTTGAAGCGGCGGGAGGAGAGGTTTCACTTTGCGACGTTAAACGCTACTAGTATAAAATATGAAGCGAAACTCCCCAGGTACAAAGGCGGCTAATTAAGTGTGCTGTCACCCGGGAACAAAAAACACGTTGGGTGGAAGAACAACGCAGTTTTATCTAAAAATGCGTTCTAGCAAAATTATCTAAATCTCAAGACTGTGACACTCAACCAAATCAGCCTCTTTACATCTATGAGAGCAACCCAAATTTTACTTTTTGTTTATTTTTTTTTAATTTTGGCTACAACATTTTAAAATGTTTTAATAAATATACTTATATACTTTAAACTTTTATACTTTATACTTTAAACCTTTACATCTCATTTTTAATTCATCATTACTCTAGACTAATTGAAAAAAATGCATATCATACTTTAGTCTTTTATACTTCAAACTTTTACATCTCATATGTAATTCATTATTTCCCTACAGTAAATTAAAAAATGCATATTGTATCAGACGCATATTCATTCCAAATTTAAAGATGTTAATAAGATGAGATGAAACGATTACCCAGCCCTGATAAGAAGTCTTATCACTGTGCACATGTGGAATTCGCATTGTTTTAACCAATTCATTTGCTTTATGGTTTTGTTTTCATATTTTTATAGGTCTCTGTGCATTCCTAAAATAATATCACTGTTCACATTAGAGGTTCGCATTAATTTAATCGAGTCATTTATTTTCCATTTTTTTACGAGTTTCTTAATATTCGTAAGATGATGTATCCTTGATAAAGGATATTATTACTTTACAAATGCGAGATTTACAAATTGTTTTAATGAATTCATCTGTGTTATAGTTTTGTTGATCATATTTGCGGGCATTTCTTTCCTGAAAATAATTGCCCCCATTAATAATAATTACCCCTAAACGTGGAACAGATGTTGAATATTTTTTAAATAAATAGAGAAACTAATTATATAAATTGAAAATACACTTTGTATATACCACTTTACTTAAATTATTACACTTTGTATATACCACTTTACTTAAATTATTTAATTTAAGTAAAGTGGTATATACAAAGTGTATTTTCAATTTATATAATTAATAATGATGCCACAAAGTTATCAAGCATTTGAAGAAATTATAAATAGAGAAACAACTAGTATGGAGAGTCAGTTGTCATTCAAGAGCCGAACAAGTCTTTTACTTATCTTGCCTTCGCCTTACCTGAAACCTTCTATCTGCTGCCTCGCCAAGCCTCTAATCTCTGCCTGAGGGATCCTGGGACCTACCTAGTCAGGAGTAGCCGGCCCTGCTCGGACTCGCCAGGACCAGGATCAGGCAGAGAACAACTTCATACAGTGCTCTCACTGTAGCACTAGGTGCGAGAGACCAGAAGAATGGCACTAATATAAGGCATCCTCAGAAGATATTGAACGTATTTGGAACCAGCGCCCTATATTTACAGTTTTTGTGCACGCAGGTGTCTAGAACCACATCTGTCCAGTACACATATCATACTTTAAACTTTTATACTTTATACTTAAACTTTTACATCTCATTTGTAATTCATTGATACTCTACACTAAATTAAAAAATGCATATCATACTTTAAAATTTTATACTTTATACTTGAAACTTTTATATCTCGTATGTAATTCATTATTACTCTACAATAAATTAAAAAAAAAGCAATATACTTTAAAAACAAAAACAAAACAAAAAATATTATTATTATTATTATTTTAATTTACCACATGGATTCTTTTATATTATTTCATGTATATGTATATTAATATGAACTAAACTTATCAATTTGACTGTCCTAAAACAGGATTTGTTCCTAGTTGGACAGTCAAATCCTTCTTAAATATTTTTGTAAAATAACATGTGTTTCAAATAAATATTATTATTATTAAATAAAAATTTGAAATTTTTATCGTGGAAGTGGTTGTATTTCCAGTAATTCGATTGGCGTAATTGTTGACGCGATTTTAGACGCGTTTCTCGTCAGCAAGAATCACTATCATGCAGCGGCGTGCAGTACATAAAAACTAAAAAGCTGTGCCTACCCCAAGAAAAACAAACAGTATAAAAAAATGCAACAAATTTCTAACCGTAATGTATTATATCCATGAATTTGGTAACGATCTAGTGTACGCTCCTTTATTCGGTTGGTCACAATAATCAGCGAACGATAATAAAAAATTCATATCATTCAACATCATCACATTCATACTCAAACTACACACATCCTACCTTTGATCATATGGCTATGCACGCTACTGCTATAATGTAGATCTTAGAAGTAGTATCATATATAATATAAGCAAAGGGAGATATGGCATGTTTACGTGCTGACTGCTGCCGATCTGACCAAACTGCATGGACTACCAAAGCGGCGGAGCCAATGAAAGTCATGCGTTCGGCGTGTAGGTAGAAATAGCGACGGGGCGCTGCTGTGCAAAGATGCATTTTGCACAATTTTGTGGGTACGGTTTCATACTAATAATGGTGCGTGGCCCATCTCCCCTATTTCTATTATTTGCAGCCAATAGTGGGAGAGATGGTGAAAAATGACCTTCACATAAAATTAAAAATCACGCGCAAGATCGTGCTTTGATTTGCATCCAACTTTTTTCTTATAAATGTTTAGATTCAAGCCAAATCGTGTCTTATGACAGCTCCAAAAGCACTTCCTCAAGCGTTTCCTACCTGGTTGAACCAGGATCTCTTCCGATTTATAACGCCCCGACATAGAATAAAGAAGAACACTGAAAATGCGACGTGGGCGTGATTCGTGATCCAAAAGTATGGCACTCGGACCTTGAAATTTCTAATTCATTTTTTTTTTCATCCTGATTTTATTTCGATCAGATGGAATGGCAATATACAGTGCAGGCAAAGGAAGAGAGACAGATTGCTTTTTTCCCATTGGCTCTCTCGGAGCTAGAATCAAAAGATATTAAATGAAAAACACACCTAGTTCCATTTTAATATACAAGGAAGACATTTCTAAAGTATTCTTTATTCTATGCGACCTGACATTACGGATAGCGTCGACCGGAAATAAAATAAAATACATTTCGATTCTGTTAAGTCTTTGGCTCGTTATCGGTGTTCATTTGGCCGGAATAATATCGTTATTTAATGAAGATGCTTCTTGGAATCATTTTTTGCTCAAAAGACGTAAAACAGTAATAATAAAATGTAAGAACGGCGACAAAAACCTTTATTAATAAATTAAAATTGAATCAATTATTTTAAAGCGAAGACTTTTCGGAAGTTGAGAAATTTGTTCATGTTTTCGTTTTGAGTTTAAAAAACGGGTCATGGAAAACATACACCAATTGTAAAACCTCGTGAAAGAAATAATATCTTGTGTTCACGGAGTGTATGTTTTATATGCAGAGAAATTACTTGTGATTTGTTTCACGTTCATGATAATAAAAACGAATCTCAAAAAAGTTAATTATTTTGTACGGATTTCGAATTGATATCGAAGCCGTTACGATTCAAGGTTCCCTGGCACGAGTACATCGGGTTCTTAACCATGATTGCAGATCGTCAACGAACAAACAACAGTTCACGTCGACTAAATATGCTTAATTTAGTGTATCATAATCCTAATTATGGTTTTAACAGTCGTACAACTCTTTTAAATGTGCAGGGTATTAAGAGAAACTTTAACCAGCGATTCCTGACATTTTTAGGTATAAAAACATTCACATATCATCATCATTACTCAACCGAGTAACCACCCAAGCCCCCACCCCGACCCTAACTGTCCAATACTTATTTTTTATGTTAAAAATCAAATATAAGTCACCGGGAACCAAAAAGCCATCTACGGTTTTTACTCCAAAGAATCTCTGGTTAAAGTTTATAGGGTACGTGCTATTACATCCGGTAAACAAAAATAATATTTAGAAATATCCATCCTTTTTGATAAAGACTAACATAAGTGTTAATCTATGAAATTTAATCAAAATTTTATCTAACTCTCGAATTTTGACGTAAGCACCGCAAATATTACCGAAATAATAACATCAACCACTTTTAGTTAAATAAGTTTTGAAAGTATGTGCTTTAAATGTCTGTATTTCAACAACTAACTTATTTACAATGGAAACCCCTTTGTTGTCCCGAGTCAAAATTTTCACTGTCCAAATAAAAACAGGCAATTCACAATTTATAAACTTCAACTTTAGCAGGGTTCCTTTTTGTGCGAAACCACATGGCAGAACATGACACGAGACGAGGAATATATTCGTCAGAACAAACCCTTTTACTCATGGAAAGGTTCTCATGACATGTGTTCTTTCAAGGTGTTAAATCAATCGGGGAAAATACGAGTAAATGTTTTTTTTCTCGGATTTTTAGGGGTTAAATGTTAGCGTGAAAAGAGAAAACTAAAGACCTTCACATTTATGTCCATATATAAGAAAGACGCTTTTAAAGTAATTTTTGGCTGAGTATTTTACCATTACAATTAAAACGTATGTACGTACTATTTGATACACACACGATAAAAAGTATACTGCCAACCAGCAATGGTATATTTTCGCAATTGAGGGATACTGTTAATAATGTCTGGAATATTTCAAATTATTTTTCTGGTTCTGATCGCAGCGCCAAAAGCGGTAAATTTTAATTTTTACACTATTGATTTTAAAAACTATCTAAAATCGCTTATTCCTGAGCTTTACTGGCTGTGACGTAAATAACGCTACTGGCTGTCACCGGAACACGGGCCTTCCCCTACGATCTTGGACCGACGTGACGTCACAAACGCCCTTCGCGAGAACGGTTTGGTTTTGTTATTTTTATGTTTTATTGTTTTTTTTTATTTTATGATGTGTATTTCTGTATATATATATATAAATGTGTGAGCGTCCTTTAGGTGATTTTTCACAAAAAAATGATCCTATACAAATCATCCAATTATTATTATTATTATTTTTATGTATATTATTACCATATTTAAATCTACCTAAACACTATAAACTAACTAAATTAAATAATAAGAAAAATAAATTGATATATATATTTTTTTTTATTTACGTAAAATAAGTCATTTTAATGTAAACAGCGCCCGTTGACAAACTACTAAGAAGTAATTAATAGGCACTTTTATTTCTCTTTTGTCCTATGTATATTTTTTATTACTTTTTCTCACATCGGAGTAAAATAAAATGATGTAAAAATAAATTTAAAAAAAATGTTTTGATAGCAAATCAAAAACGGCACATTTAAAATCTTAATTGAAGAAGATAATATTAACATAACCTAAATGAAACATGAAAATAATCTATTACATCTATTGACTTTTTATAAAAAACTTTATAAAAAGTCAATAGATGAATCATATAAATAAAAATTAGATATTTATCCGAGACACTATCTAGTTTGCGATTGTGTTCGTGAAGATTTTTGTGACCATCACAAAGATAATATGGCCAATAATATGGAATTAAAAATAGATGATAATTTTAACAAGTCTTGAATTTGAGATATGATATCGATCAATTGAACTCGACTGATTTGCTAAGTTGGTAAAGCGTTTGTCCCGAGAAGACAGGTCCTGGGTTCGAGTCCCAGAAGCGAGTGATATCTTTTTATTTTCTGTTGTTTTTTTCGGTTTCATGTTTCATTTAGGTTATGTTAATATTGTCATCATCAATGATTAAGATATTACAATGAGGTTTTTAAACTTCAATAAATAATTAAAATGTTTAAAAAAAGAACATTTAAAATCGTTTAATCAACGTTAAAATAAAACAGTAAAGAAAATAAAGGAAAATACGCCATTGAAAATTGTTTTCATCTTTATTCAATTCTGTATTGTTTTTCATTCGAAACACAATGCCTCAATATTTATCTAAACACGTGAACAATGAAAAGGCGTCATATTCAAGGTAAATATAGTTAATCGACCAAAGAATTCAATATTATTTTTTACTTGACCATGAAACCTATTGTGATCGTATTTACACAGTACAAATCCAGATATGTTTTCGCATTTATTTTTAAAGCGGGCAATGAAAACCATGACCTTGTGACTCGTGACATAACGTACGTTGTTCACGTGAAAATGAGTGGTAGTTCGAAATAAGGGCGGAATAAAAAAACATTTTATCAACGGACCTGACCATGTGTGAGTGTATTTCTTATGATAGTGAAATTATTACTATGTACCAAGATCAAATGTAGAAACGAAATAAATACCTTTAATGTTTAATTATTAATTTATTTTATTGAGATTTAAAAACCTCAGTTTAATATTTAATCATTGTAGAAGATAATATTAACATAATCTAAATGAAATATGAAAACGGAAAAAAAAACAGAAAATAAAAAGAGTTCAGTCGCATCTGGGACTCGAACCCAGGACCTCTTCCTATCCGGGGCAACCGCTTAACCAACTTAGCGAATGAGACCAGTTCAATTTATGCAATTTAATCATTATAAAGATTGCTGCCAATAATATGGGATAAAAAATGGAGAATAACATTAACAAAATCTTGAATTTGAGATATGATATCGATGAATATGGCATAAATTGAACTGGTCTCATTAGCTGAGTTGGTTAAGCGGTTGCCCCGGATACGCAGAGGACCTGGGTTTGAGTCCCAGATGCGACTGAAATCTTTTTATTTTCTGTCTTTTTTTTTTCGTTTTCATGTTTCTTTTAGGTTATGTTAATGTTATTTTCTAGAATGATTAAATACATTTAGTTTAATTTGAATTAAAGGACCCTGAACTGAAATTTAAAAAAGTTAACAAATTTATGCGAGTCAAAAATGGGAAAATAGTGTACAACGTAGATGTATTGCCTGATAAATAATTTAGTGTAATTTCATCTTGTGTAATTTAAGTACCCACTCGTAAGTGAAATTGGTATGGTCGAGGGGTAAGGCTCTCGACTACGAATTCGAAGGTCGCGGGTTCAAATCCCGGCGTGCACAAGTAAATTTTATTTAATTAATATGTGTTGTTTCACAATTAATTCATTTAAAATAATAGTGCATTTTAGCGTATTTTTTTAAAATTAATAATAGCATTGAGACGAGGAGTAAAATATATCCTGTTCAAGTAATTTTTCACTGACGTGCTGACCGATCGTGCTACCTTTCTTCAAGATATGCTTTCCTCGAGTTATTTCCTCATAGCAATGTTTGTTTGTCTTCATAGAAGAAGGCTGCGCCTTTTTCTCGCAGGTAAGTAAAAAAAAAATCACTTAGGAAATTTTACGTGGGAATTACAATTGTATGATGGGAATTATTAAGTTGAATTTACTGATCGCTTCTCAGATACAATAAACGAGTGAATTATTCATATTTATGAACGACTTAAGGAATAAATATGTTTATTATGAATGATCGCAATATTTATTACCCCGGAGGTCAAATATTAATCAAAAATAAGAGAAATACGCCTTATTTAAAATGCTAGTAGTATATACTTCTCCCTTCCATTAATGGTCTAAAGAATAGCGATTTCATTCTGGGGTCAATGATTTTTCCAGCAAAATAACGAGGATTAATTATTATTTTTAATATTCATATAATGAACGAGATCCGTAAAACATTTCCATTTGGTTTATGAATACAAATTTACAAAAATATTCGCCTACCTACGTCGAAAAATCATTTGAATTTAAGTCGTGAAATAGTTCACACCCACCCTATTTATGAATACCTTGCTTCGAAGGCTTTCAGAATATTTATAAATGCTCTTTTAAAATATTTTCACAATCAAATCTTAATTGAAAAAATTTGCTTTCACCCTTGGGACATTTGGAGAAAAGTCGAAAACAAAGTGTGTAGATGACACTATACAGGGTGACTAGAAGATTTTTTAAAGACATATATTGTTGAAAAGTTTAAAAAACATATTTTAACCCTTACCACTCCATTTCTTTTTAATATTTGTTGTCGGCCAACTGTAATTTAAATAATGGCAAAATATTAATTTATTAACTGAATTGTGGGGTACAAATAGTGATGTCGGCTGGCACCCGACAAAGGAGTGGTAAAGGTTGACACTTCTAATTTCGTGTAAATTGTAATCGTTTTTATTTTATTTATTTATTTGGAAAACTAATAATTATTATTAAGTACTGTAAATATATGTGAAAACTGAACTAATAATAGGTGTTCACTAGTTAGATGGTTTGGGCATGTAGAGCGAATGAACAAAGAAAATAGTGTAAGGAGAATATGTGACGCGAATGTGAATGGAAGAAAAAGTCGGGGACACCCTAGGAAAACATGATACGATCAAGTGAATCAAATACTTGAATCGAATCATGTCAAAGGTCAGAATGACGGATGATAATGTATGAGATGATGTATGAATGTCAATGAAGCAAGAAGTTTATGCCAATATCGAGTTGTTTGGGCGGTTCGTGCTCTCTGCCTACCCCTTCGGGGAAACAGCATGATGGTTATATATAGTTAGTTTAAATAGGACTAGTCGTAGGACTAGTAAATAGTAATCGATTTTCAAATTCCTTATAGCTTGCAATGATCGGTAGGTACCTTCTAAATATATGTGGGAAACGAAATTATGGTCTATGGATGAATTATTCCACTCCTTTGTTTGTAACTACACAGCAACGCATAACTGTAATTTTCTCCGCCGCGCCACTTCGATAATCCGTGTGGTTTGGTCCGATGCCGGCGTCAGTCGGTACACCCCCATGCCACATCTCCCTTTACTTGTATTATCTTTGAAATCATACGCTACTTTAATATTGTTTAAAAAAAAATTAATCACTGTGCAGGACTTGAATTCCCCAATTCTGGATCCAGAAACAAGAAGCATGAACTACAACGAATCAAAGAATGGTAAGATCAAGATGCTCGAAAAATATCTTATACTCTTTTTCATTGGCTGTAGATATGAGAAGGGCGTCAGTCAAATCTTTCCAATCATGTTTTCATCTCACGTTCTTAACTGTCGGACCCCATTCGAAGCCGGCAGTTCTCTACAGTACGCTATTCGTACCATACGTATTATCGAAAATTGGAAGACTTAACAACTAGCATTATTAACGGCAACATACAGAATTTTGCACCAATGGCACTCGAGTTTCCTAAATCATACGCTATTCGTGTCATACGAGTGATCGAGAATCGTAAGATTCTATAATCTGCATTATTAATGGCAACATGCTGAGTTTTACGCCAATGACAGCTGAGTTTCCTAAATCTTACACTATTCGTGCAATAAGAGTGATCGAGAATCATAAGATTCTATAACCTGCGCTCCTAACGGTGACACACTGAGTTTTGCGCCAATGGCAGCTGAGTTTCCCAAATCATACGATTTTGGTACCATACGAGTGATCGGGAATCAAAAGATTCTATAACCTGGAGTACCAACGATGACATAATGAGTTTTGCGCCAATGGCAGCTGAGTTTCCTAAATCATACGATTTTGGTACCATACGAGTGATCGGGAATCAAAAGATTCTATAACCTGGAGTACCAACGATGACATAATGAGTTTTGCGCCAATGGCAGCTGAGTTTCCGAAATCGTACGATTTTGGTACCATACGAGTGAGATACTTAAGATTCAATTACTGGCATCATTGACTGTAGTTTTTTTAAAAATATTTTTCTCACTATATTGCCCTCAGAAAACACCCTGTAATAATATGCTCTCATTTGACGTAAATTCAAAGCCTTAAAAGAAAAATATACGTATTATTTGAAAGTTATAATGTGGATGCGTGGGAGGTTTAAAGACCAGGGTAAAATAAAAGAACGACATTGATAGGCTTCATGGGCACGCCGTGACATTTAAAATTGAGAATCTCCATACCCGTGCCTATCAAAATAAATCGTATAAGTAGGTGTATACGAGTATATGCTTCCATTCACTTTTGGTAATGCTGTCAGATAGGTTTTTTGTTGTCATTTTCAAGTAATAAGAAAAAATAGAAAATAAAACAGACAAGCAAGAGATATGAAAACGTCAAAACAAAATGCAACTGATGATGTTATTATCAATTTAGTGGAATGACTTACTGGAGCTTATAAACGTCATTGTACCATTAATCATTGAAAATAATATGCCACTGAACTAATGAAACTAATTTAAGAATTACCAATATTAACATCAATTAATTCACTCATTTTGGTTGATGTCGTTTTCCAAACTCAGAACTTTGCAATCGTATGGTCATCGTGTTTCATTTGAGATTTTTTAAATATTATTCAATGATCAAATTTAATTATCTTTGGTACATTGGCAGGAACTAAATCTGCAAAAAGGGAAATTTGTAATTAATTTTTCAATTGTTTGACAAGAAAAGATAACTTGTAAAATATGGTTGGCATGTACTGAAGCCGCGATTCGCGGTGGTTTGATTTGTATCGGCTCTTTTGTTCCCGGAGAGCATATTCCATTCGCTCAAACTCGTTCAATTCATTCAAACTAAAATACTTGCAGTACTCAATAATAATATTGTTAAATTTGATTTACAATATTTAAACACAAAAAGAATTCAATTTTTAATTATTTTTATCGAAATTTTTTTAATAATTTTAAAATCTTGAATTTGAGATATGATACCGATGAAAATGACATAAATTGAACTGGTTTCATTAGCTAAGTTGGTAAAGCGGTTGCCCCGGATAGGCAGAGGTCCTGGGTTCGAGTCCCAGATGTTCCATTTAGGCCTACATGGTCGAGGGGTAAGGCTCTCGACTACGAATCCGAAGGTAGCGGGTTCAAATCCCAGCGTGCGCAAGTAAATTTAATTTAATTAATGTGTGCTGTTTCACAATTAATTAATTAAAAATAATATATATTCTATTTTCGCACGTTCCAGAGTGGAAGATACTCTCAGTATCGCCCTGGTGAAAGACCACCATTCAGAATTGAAACGTTGCTTGAAATGGCTTTTAGCCGTGTTTGGTAACCAGATCTGAATAGCCAGGTATTTCCCCACCTTCCTCTTCCCCTTCTCCTTCCCCTTCCCAATACCTTCAGCCTCACAACATTTCTCAATTGGCCAATTGGGGATGCCATAGTCTCGCTGGCTCAGTTGAGACTCTTGTGCGGTATTCATGTGAAAAAAAAGGTTATGTTAATATTATTTTCTACAATGATAAAACAAAAAGAATTAATAATTAGCATTCTAATGATGATTAATAATATCGCCACATAAAAATACCAATCGTAAATTTGACATTATTTTTAATCATTGAAGATTATATTAACAACTCTTAAAATAAAACATGAAACCAGAATAAACAGAAATGAAAAATGAAAAAGATAACGATAGCAGCTGGGACTCGAAACCAGGACCTCATAATCTATCCGGGACCATGAGCTCCAATCCACTAGAACTAGAATACTCTTAGTTAGGTTCGGTGTAATTGGGAAATATGTAACAATATGTAGGTAGGTACAAGAATCCAAATTACGGCAAATCTGTGTAATAAAACAGTATTTCATAAATATGAAAAAAGCTGAAAAACTTTTTTTTTCTTAATAAAGTAATATTGCTTTTCTCGTCAAGTTATTGGAGATACTTACATAGACTTCAACGAATCCAACCGATTGTTCTGAAGGCTGTCCAAAAATGAAAAGACAGGCAATGGGGTGTTTTCACAAATGACACAAGGGACCCTGTTAAATGTGTAAAAAATTTAAAGCTTAATTTTCTAATTCAGACAGTCGCACTAACAATTTCACATTTTAAAAAATAAATGTTGATTTTAAAAACGATCTAATTTTTCAAATTACTAAACGGATCAAATTTGCCTATGACGTGTGTAATGGCTGCTAAGACCGTCTGTTGTCAATGGGACCCCGAACTGCCCCTATGAGCGTTGGCTGGTGTGGCGTCACAAACACTCTCCACACGAACATGTAGTTTTGACGACAAATCAGATATGGTATATTTTACATCGTTATACAAAATTTATTTATAAAAATAAAAATAAAATGAAAACGCCCTTAGTTTTTTATTCTTTTTCGACGTAAAAAACAGGGAAAATGCCTTATTTGCTGTACCGATGACCAAAGAAAACAAGAGTTCTAAATTAAAGTTCTTTGTATATTATATTGGCGCCAAGAGGTAAAATTCGGGGTTGTCATTTAAAAGATTACGCCAGGAAATAAAACAGAAATTTGGCAGACGGCAACTCGCAAAGAAACTTGAAGATTTAATGCCTGCCGGGGGACGTTAGATGTCATTATTTTAATAATACGCGAAGGTAGTCTAAGGGAGGAAAGTTAAAAGCCTTTTTTATTTAACCTTGTTTGTTAATGTGACTTAGAGGGTGGAAATTATTATTATTACTGCTCGTTTAACAACAAGCAAATTAATTTTCTTTCTTTTTGTTTTATAAATTTATTTTATAAACTTAAAATATTTTCGCTTCGTGTGGTCTAATATATTATTTCATTTTTATTTCCGTAACATCATTTTTAATACTTATTACATTCTTAATTTTTGCATTTTACTCCAAATTATGCTTAATCTAGCTACAACATATTTTTATTTATTTTGCTCTATGCACTTTAATACCTACATATAGTATGTAATTTCGTGTTTTGGATTTGAATCAGTTTTTTCTAATATCTTTCTGTTTTAGTGTGTGGAAATATTTTTTGTAACGTAGTCTCTAAAGTAAGGTGGTGGTAGTAAATTGTTAAAAAATTAAATCGCTATAGTCAATTCTTTGTTTCATTCATCATTTCAATTCTTTGAGCATTTTCTGTATTAATGATTTTAATAAACTTAATTTATCTCATTGCTCTATTCTGAAATATTTGGAGTTTTTTAAAGCTACCTATATTATTCGGGATACATATATAATCCCTTCTACAGAAATAAAATGTCTAGGTTTCACTATAGACAATAGTCTTTCTCTTGAATCGCAAATTTCAAAAGCTGTAAGTAAGTTCTGGCTTCTTCCATCTTAGGCAGATAAAATCAATCAGGAGATGTCTTCCCTCTGATGGAGCAAAATCTGTTTCACGTATGGACTATTGTAATAGTGCATATGCTGGCCTCCCTCAAAAACAATTCAATAGAATCCAGTCCGTCTTCAATGCTGCGGCGAGAATGATGTTTGGTGAATCTAAATATTGTCATATAACCCCACTTCTAAGGGATCAGCTTCATTGGCTTCGATGCCCTGAAAGAATAGAGTTCAAGATCTGCTTACTGACCTTCAAAGCATTGCAGGGAATGGGCGCCAGCCTGTAGGCTATCTGAAATATGTATCCGACAGGATTTAAGAGGAACGGCTGTGCGGCCTATTTCATACAAAACATAATTTTGGATTTGAGGCCAAAATAATCACCTAAACCTAATTTTTTCATCAAAAAGTATAGTAAATATCTAGTACAGATTAGAAGTAATTTATTTTTATTTTACATTATGAAATATAGGCCATTAAAGGAATTGATTTTTCGCGATTTTAAAGGCACTTTTAACATTTTTTTATTTTTTATTTAATGAAAATCAAATTTAATAGTGTTATTATTAACTTCTGGGAGTATTTTTAATTTGTATTATTGTGACAGCTGTTTCCGCGTTCAAGGCCATTTTCAAATCGCTTTGCAGTTAAGACCTTGTACGCTGATAACGAAAATATTAACTTGCAGAATTTAATATTAACATTATTAAATTTGATTTACATTAAATTTAAAAAAAAAAATCGACTTTTACCAATTAAACACAAAAACAATGATTTAATTTCCAATACTGTTGAGAAATACCTAAAACATAAGTTTCAACAAGGAACTCTTTTAACAAAAATGAAACGTATATTTCTGGGCCACCTTTTTGCTATAATTCTTCCACAATTTATTTTCCACACGGATGAATCAACTCGAGTTGTTATTTGGAATGTATAAATTATTTATGCGTACCTGAATTAGTTTATCTCCTAATTAATCCCTTAATAGATTTCTATTGTAACGATGAAAATTAAATAAAATAGCCCTTAACTTTGTTACGTAGTGCGATATATTTATTGAATTTTATTTCTCCTCCTGTTTTACAATCTCTCATATCAAACAAAAAATAATTGATATCAACCTGTTTGGCATCGATCGCGTGGATTTTAACGAAGAATTTAATTATTTGTTTAGGCTGTTTGTAAAAAAAAGGTTAAACTGCTATTGAAACCCTTTCCATAATGAAAGTTATGGAAATATACTTCACACTCTTGCTACATAAATAAATAATCGTTTTTTTTCAAGCACGTTATTAACTACTTAAAAAAACTCTTCAAGGTAAATATGTATTTAATTGATTTTTTTTAATGAAATACAATAATAACTACATTATTGTGTCATTTTTGTATTCCAGAATAAATTTAAAATACGCAGTTTTTTATTTGCCACCAAAATGATATATTCATGTGGAGGGCGTTTGTGACGTCACACCGGCTAACTTTTATAGGGGCAGCTATCTTACAGGCAGTAAGTAAGCCAAAATAGAACCGTTTAGGACTATTAAAATAATATTAACATCTCTCAAAATGAAACGTTAAACCGAAAAGACACAGAAAAGAAAAAAAGTAACGGTAGTAGCTGGGATTCGAACCCAGAACCTCGTGGTCTATCCGGGATCTTGCGCTTTAATCCACTGAGCTACAGCGCAATCCGTTCCGTCATTTTTATCGGTATCATACTTCGATTTCTAAGAACTGTCAATATCGTCTTCAATTAATTTTCATGAATTTTGGCAGTTACTTTTTTTCATGACTAAGATTCTACCCAAATTTATTTATAATCTTTAGATAGTGTCTCGAATACGTCTGTTGACTTTTCTACAAGTCTAGAATTAATACTCAATTTCGGAATAACTTATCGAATCTTGTAAACCTCATTGTAATATGTTTTTAATCATTGAAGATAATAATAACAATTGAAATATTATTATTTAATATTATATTATATTAATATTAATATTATATTTTAAAAAATAATTTTTAAAAACACTTAATTTTTAAGGACCACAATAACTTTAACCGTTCTACACATTTGTAGCATCCCGCATTAATTCCATCCTTCATTTATGAGATAATCCATTGATGTAAGAAGGTTCTACATTCCACGGATATGTGTACAAAGTACGACGTACTCCTTACATATTCTGCTAAGTCGATGATGAAACCCACTTGATCGGTTCAGGCATGCATGAATTCCCACAGTGGTATGCCAGATAAGATGCTCCGAAGGGAACCTCGGAGTCTTATGAAGGGCGACATAACGACTATCTTCCCCATAAATGTCCCGGGAAGGGATGTGGAATGGCGGCCGCCCCTAGCCCTGGGCCGTTAAGGGTAGCACGTGATATTATTATTCCGGAAGTGCTTAAACAGATGATACATTGCCAATATATAATATTTTAAGGGTTGTAGGTACTCTATTTTATACGGTGTTTAAATCTTGAGTGAACTTTGTTATGGCGTTAGACTGCGTCACCTGGTCGAGATCTTCACGTTGTCGGTCTAGCACGGCCTCCATGGTCGAGGGGTAAGGCTGTCGACTACGAATTCCGGCGTCCGCAAGTAAATTTTATTAATTTAATTTGTACTGTTTTACAATTAATTCATTTAAAAATAATATATAGTATATTTGCGCACGTTCCAGAGTGGAAGATACTCTCAGTATCGCCTTGATGATAGACCACCATTCAGAATTGAAACGTTGCTTGAAATGGCAAATCTGATTAGCCATATATTTTCCCCACTTTCCTCTGCCCCTTCTCCTTCCCCTCCCCAATACCTTCAGCCTCACAACATTCCCCTATTGGGGATGTCATAGTCTCACTGGCTCCAGACGTTTGGGAGCATTTGAGACTCTATGCGGTATATAAAAATGCATATAAAAAATATTTAAAAAAAGAAAATAATGCGCAGTGTTTCCGATGTTGTGTCCTCTGCGTGTAAAACCGTATCTGCAAATTAGGTACCTAAGAAACTGTGTTAATCTGAAATGACCTGCCAAGTATGGACCTGTATTTTTTCTGCCTGTACTTATAAATATAAATCGTATGTACATTTTTATGTAGCATCACCCTCATTGGTGAGGGCGATGCTACGTAGTTATGTTAAGATAAGTTATAAGTCGTCATATTATATTCCATAGTTAGCAGTAGGACAATCAATACATTGGAAAAATATATAGATTGTACAGTGCCCTTGAGTTGATTATTCACAAGAACGGGGCTATATAAATGAACAAAATATATGTATTATTATAAGGTATATGTACCATGAACCATTATTAGAAACCGTGCACACAAAAGTGTCGCTAGCATCGTTCACTCATACTACAGAAAGTCGCATCTAAGCACAGCGGCGTACAGAAATTGATAATCGAACGAATGATCCTAATATAACGTTAATTAATAAAGTTATGAAAATTGTTTATTCCCCACCCTTAAGTATATCCATGAAACCTAAATATAATTCCTTAAAATAAGTCCCCACATAAAGAGTTATCAAACATATTAAATTCATGGACTTAAATAGCATTCACGTATTTATAAAACAATTAGGAAAACCGCTTTCAACTGTACATACCTTACAGAATAAAGAATTTATATTTTCAAAATTATTTTCAAAACGAATCGATTTATCGGTAGTAAGTCATTTTGAACATAAGGTGAGAGTAAATAAAAACATAGAAGTAGGTCGGATCAATGTGTCTGAAATGAAAATGGCTTTGAAGTTTGAAAAGCACTTTTTCAAAATTAGCAGAATATCTGTTAGTGAATAATCACATCCCGCTTGACAACGACAAGCCTAAATCCTTACATATAGAAAGAAATGGTATTTTTAACGAAATATAACATTATTTAATAAAGTAAGGAAAATTATTTATTCACCACTTCTCAGTATGTTCGCATTATTAAAATAATATAACACATTTAAATAAATCAATTTAGAAAACAGTATCATTTAAATACGGGGAAACACATTATAAATGAAAAAAAACCTCACAGAATAGAGAATTTTAATTATTTTCCAATAATAATAATAATAATTCGTTATTTTTAAAAACCCGTCTAATTTAGAATTGGGTGAGAGTAAATAAAACCATTTAAATAAGTCGCCACAGTGTGGATTAACCGTAGTTTGAAAATGGCCTTGAACGCTGAAACAGCTGTCACAATAATAAAAACTCAAAATACTTGCAGAACTTAATAATAACATTATTAAAATTGATTTACATTAAATGTAAAAAAAATGGAGTTCTGCGAATTAAACACAAAAACAATTAATAATTATGTAATGGCCTTGAACGCTGAAACAGCTGTCACAATAAAAAAAAAACTAAAAATACTTGCAGCTTTATAATAACATTATTAAAATTGACTTACTTAAAAAAAAATTTAATAAAGCAATTTACGTGAATATTTTTTGTTTGCTGTTTGTCTCATTTTAATTGTATCCTTTAATTCCAACCATAAAGCAAATTACGGAACACTTGAGACAGTCATTCCGACGAGTGGGAAAACAAAATAAATGCTGTGATATTGGCGGAGGAAAAAATACAGTCTTGTGGAAATGTTGAGTGGAGGAAAATGTGATGGAATTATATTGCTAGGAAAAAATTCAAGGCCAAGGCTGGATAAAGATGAGAATACAAATTAGTTTTTGGTTGCTTACGGATGACTGGGAATGTTTGAGAATATAATAAAATGCCTTTTTTGTGTGGACACCAAAGGAGTGGCATTTTTTGCGATGCATTCATACAAAATATATTTGGAGATGATCATGATAAGTTGAATAAATGAGAAATATTACTTTACGTGTAGGGTGAATGCCACTTCTTTTCGTAATCGAGCAGAGTAATTCTGTGCACGTTGTCCAAAATTTTGACATAATTTAGAAAATACCTCGTAACAATAAATCTTAATTAATTAAATGAAATGCGTTGTTATAAACCACGAATATATTTTATTTTCACCAAACAGTTTACCTTAACTCAAGCTTCATCGGGGTAAATATAATAACTAAATTCTAATACAGAGAATAACTAAATTCTAATACGGGAACTAGCCTTTTGCATAAAAGCGGTATAGGAATTAGATTAGACAACTTAGAAGCTCTAGAAATTAAGAAGTCTTTAAATTTAAAATTATCTGATAACTTACTTAATGACCAAACAAATTTATCTTATAACCCGATTTTAAACATGTTTCCTATGAATCTCCCCTGATCTATCAATTATTATTCCACATATGTTTAATTATTATCATGTAACCGAGTAGTACACACTTTCTATTTTTCATTACGTATGACCCTTTCATTAATGGATTATAGGAATAACCCACTTTAATGACATTATATTCCCATTACACTGTTATATTTATATAAGGATGTCTCCCTCTTACACATAATGTTTTTCTACTGTTGTCTTCCTCTAATATTTTGTTTTGTCTCTCTTTTGTAATATATCTATCTCATTATATTGTATTTTGTACCTATATATAACCGATAACTTTATATTTACCCTGATGAAGCTTGAGTTAAGCGAAACTGGTTGGTGAAAATAAAATATATTCGTGATTTATGACAACGTGTTTCACTTACTTCATACAATGTCAAACCACAAAGTGATTGCTTCTTATGAAAATAATAAATCTTAAATATAAAACTGAAAATATGTTTGAAAATCTCAAAAAACTCGATAACGATAAGCTCCGGTGTCGTTTGTACCGGTTGCAAGGCCCGTTAAATCCGTAAACGATTTGTTAACCACCCTCTTTACTAGCGGGGAAATTCTTGTTAATATGGCGCAATACCTACGATTTAATCGAATATTTAAACTATGAATCGTAAAATCTAATCTAAATTATAACTCTGCCACCGTTACGCGAATTACAACGTAAGTAAGGATGGTCGCTGATAAAATTAACTTTCACAATAAAGCTTCGCTGAACCTAAATCAAATGAGCGCAATGTTGTAAGATTATTTTAAAATTACGGTATTTTAAAGCATCTTGAAACGCTCTTGTAATGATATTTCATAAAGTGAGTGCTGTATTAGTATTATTATTAATAACCTCCAACGACATGTTATAATTTACAGTAATCTAGGGATGTTATATACTTATATTAGGATTTTACCCTTCATGTAATTAACCATTCTTAGAATTTCGGTATAGTACATG
>JAHDVE020009803.1:0-19860 GCA_022606495.2 Halesus radiatus | reverse complement strand
ATTATTATCAAATTTTGGAACTTTCCTTTAAGTAGGAATATTTTCCGAATCGATACAACATTGAATATACGAAATTTAAAAACTTCGTTGGCAATTTTCTTTACAGCCTTTGTGAAGTGGTACCTTACACCGTGTTAATTACTATATTGAAGGCATTGCCATTGGAGAGGCTACCAGGCAAGGAAGCCTTATCCATTTTTCTGACAAGGACCCTGATCTATTTTGTGGTAAAATACGGACCTATAGAAGCAAATAATCTCCTTGAACTGATGGATAGCTGGGAGAAATCAAGCAAGTTTATATGCCTAGACTTGAAGTATTATTATAAAGCGAAATCAAGAATATACTATAAAATTGGTGAACGAAAACAATCTATTTATTTTACTTCCAAAGCATTGCCTCTGTGGAAAAGTAACAAAGCTGAATCTAAAAAGTTTATGAAAATACTGATGTTAAGCCACAGGAATCATAACCCCAAGAAGTAAATTAAAATGCTGATATTGTTACTATCCCATTGCTCAGGATAAGTCTAACCAGATTAGCAAGTGATTTAAGCCAAGAAACAGTATTTGAGATCAGGAATTGTTGAGTCTCAGTTTCTCGAACTAACTATGTAAAAGTTTGAGAGACGTTATCAGATGAGGCAGATGAAATAATAGACACTATATAAATCTTCTCTTCTTTTGTGATTTTTAATTATTTTGTATCCGATTAAACTATTTATAATATTAATGATATACTTTTTTTTTAATGTTTTTTTTTTATATTTATTTGATAAATATTTTTAGTAACAACGATGTATAAATCGGTTAGTTTTGACAAAAGTAGGTAAATAAATAAAATGACTAATCACTCATCCTGCTTATATTTTACTATTTTCTAAAAATTAGATATAAAAGTAGGTCATTTGAAAATTAACCCGAATATCTTCTTCATTTCTTCATCAGTAAACACAAAGCCGAATATTTTGTTGAGCAGCTATTTCACAGTGTTTTTTATATTCGAGTTCAGTCCTCCAAAGATATCGACCCCTTCCTTGAACGACACAATTTATCTTATCGAAAAATTATCCATTATATATTTTTTGTCAAACACTCCACCCATGAGCATCGGGGCCATGTTGCAAAGATTTCTAAGAACAGTAGATTTATACTTTTCTTTCTGGTCACCATACTGTACCTGATCTAAGCACATCCTGCAAGTACAGTCCGTGATGCGCCATTTGGAGAGAAGCTGCCTTCTCTCTTCTAAGAACAGTTTGGTGGTGTAAGGAATAGTGAGTTCCTCTCCTTTCGCTATATTTTTTATGGTGAGAATGACCATAGAATTGCCAATATGGAAGTAGGAACAATTTGGATCACATGAGTGATTGAACATGGAGCAAAACTCCCAGACCCCACTTCGCTTCATGGATTACATCTTCTCATCTATGCTCTTTTTGTCGCTGCTTGTGTTGGGATGTTATTGATCAAGGTGGATAACGTCAAAGCCATTGTAGTTGAATATCTCCTCACACTTGCCGACATCGAACTTCTGTTTCTTCCTCTCCTTTACGTTAAGATGTAGATTGTCTGAATGACAAAGATGCTTTATTTGTTCCTGAAGGATTCGACTTTTGTTTACGGTCTTCACAAACTTTGACACGAAGAAATTGTGGTCTGGCAAGTTAAGCAATCGATTTTTGATATCGATTGAAAAGTTATTGTTGAGCTTGATTTACTTCATTTCGGACTCAGTGGTTACACAGACAGGAAGTTCCACAAGTATCACCTCGTGCTACTTGACTTATTCGGAGGCCCAGATACCATTCCCTCTTGATTTGGTCCACATTACGGATACATTGGGGTTTTTATATTGAGATATTTGGTTCTTCTGGAAGATATTTTTCCAATCAAATATTCCTTTTACTGCTTTCTCTGCTGTAACAAGATCGTCCATAAGTACAGTTAGATCAATTTTACTTTTGTTTTCTTCAATTAGTTTTCTGGCTTCATCAAAATACTTCAAATTAATAAAAATTATAATCTTCCGAAACACTGCTTTTAGGTTCGCGGGGTTATGCTCCAAAGCAGTGTTCGCTTCCTTTAGTGCATCAAACATCAGATAGAGATTTATACAGGCTTGTGCTTTGTTGGAATGAAGCGTCGATAAATTATTTTTATCGGTCTCAACTTAGATGGCTTTTTCGTACAAATTAAGACTTTCGATGTATTGTTCATTGTTGAACTTCAAGTTCCCCTGCTTTCTAAACTATTAGGCGCTGGTACTTATACTCTCTACGATTTTTTCAGTAAACTCAATATCGCTGGGATCGTCAACTCGAATAATTAGACAGCCCGTCATTGCCACTTTGAAGAAAGGTTGTTTAAAAATGACAGTTTTTCCTTCAGGGAAGTAATGATCATAGTGTTTGTCTTGCTGGTCGAAGTTGTAAATACTGAAATCGATCAAATCGCCTTCTTAATCTTGTGCAAATCCCATAATCGAGGTCATCTTGAAACAGGGACGAATGAGCTTGAGTTTGATAAATTTTCCGGTATGAACATGATTAACTTTCATATCCCGTATTAACATTTTAGAGAGACTCTTGAGAGGGGTGTTTCTGGGAGCTGAAGGTGACACATTGTTGGAAACTCTGAAGGAACCTGCATGTTGGAGACTCTCCACATATCTCCCATCTCGGCATGCTTTGTCGTACATCTCAAGAGTGTTTGTAAACCATTTTCCAGATCCAGTAGATGCTGGCATCAATTTATGGTGTTTGAAATTTTCCATGTTTACCTTTGATCTCAATGAATAAAAAGATTTTTGACAGGTATAAATAAAATGTCTCAAATTATTAACATATATAATCTTGAAAAAAATGCATGAATCACTGTATTTCTATAAAGATATTTAAAATATACTAAATAATACTTAATAATTTTTGCTAAACTACTTTTATCTATCATTCTAATAATGCCATCAATAGTATGTATTTTTTTCAATCACATAATAGTTATGCCATCAAAACCAGTCAATCACCTCAAGTTGATTCCAAAAATTTATCTTATTGCCTTTTCAGAGTCAATTTTAAATATCTTCTTGATTAACTCACCAAGAACAGCCTTAGCTTTTTGGGTTAACTCCTTTCCATTTTTCGACCCTTGCTCCAATAACATTATCTCTTTAAACCCAAAATTATTTAACACGTAATCTGGATCGAACTCTCTTTTCACCATCATAGAAGCCACCTGCCAATGATTTTGGAGAAGTACTGATTGATACATTCTATGGCTTTGAGGATTGTGGTTGTCTCCATGCAGTTCTTGGTCGATGCAGACCTGGCAGGTGCAGTTCGTGATTCCCCATTTGTTTAAGATCTTTCGTCTTTCTTCTAAGTTCACCTTTGAAACATAGCTAACTGTCAACTCTTCTCCTTTGGGAATAGTTCGGTTGGCCATAACTACCATTATATCGTCTATATGAAAGTATTAACAGTTCGGATCGCAGGAGTGGTTGAACATGGAACAGAATTCCCAAAGGCCCATTCGGTGGAGAGTTGCGTACTCTGATGCTGAATTGCTTTTGGTTTTAAGGCCTTGGTCCAATTGGATGATTTCAAAACCGTTGTAATCGAAGACATCCCCACATGTCTTGACGTCAAATTCTTGTTTTTTTCGCTAAGAAATTTTAAGTCCAAGATTTTCGGAATGACACAAAGACTTCACTTTTTCGCGGATATGTTTGCTGTAGTTGATAATTTTAGCGAGCTTGCCCACGAAGTAGGTATGGTCAGGCTTATTAACGAAGTGTCGCTTGACATCAATGTCCATCCTATCCAGCTTTATGTGCTCGAGCTCAGTTTCCAACACACTGCATATGGGTGGCTCTACGATAATCACTTAATGCTGGAGTATTTAATCTTTGGCTTGAACTCCGTTGCCTGCGAATTCACTCCAAACTGGGCCAATCTTTGGGTTTCCGTATTTAAATATTCGTTTATTTAGTGCAATTTATGTCCAGTTGAAATTTCCTTTTTAGTTTTGTTCAGCTTGAGCGAGCCATTCTTCCAACTAATCCACATCCATCTTACTTTTGTATTATTCTATAAGCTTCTTGGCGCCTTCGAAGTTTTGTTGGCTGATAAATATTGTAATTTTCCTGAAAACTGCCTTGAGATTTGCGGGATTGTCGTCCAATGCCAGATTCGCTTCCTTCAGTCCGTCACTCAACATGTGTAGCTTAATGCATGCCAATGCTTTGTTTGAGTGGAGTGTGGAGAGTTTCTTCTTATCTGTTTCGACCTGTATAGCTTTCTCGTATAGTTATAAACTGTCAATATAGTGTTCGATCTCAAATTGCTAGTTCCCCTATTTTCGTAGTTATTCGGCACTCTCTTCCAAATTATCAGCGAATTAGACATCAGTAGGATCTTCGACTCTGATAATCAGGCATCCGGTCTTTGCTACTTTGTAATATGGTTCTTTAAAAATGATTTTTCTTCCGACTGGAAAATAGTGATCGTAGTGTTTCCCATGTTAGTTAAAGTTATAGATGCTAAAATCAATGGTACTCCCTTCTTCGTCCTCCCCGTATCCCGTGATCGAAGTCATTTTGAAACAAGGGCGGATTAACCGAAATTCAACATATTTGCCTTTGTGAACGTGGTTAACTTTCATATTTCGGAAATAAATTTTTGACAGTTTTTCCAGGGACGTGTTCTTGCAGTTGACGGGGATCGAAGGGTTTTTATAATCGAACTGCATCTGTTCACTTGCCTTGCCTCGAAAATAAGAGAGATCATACATTTCAGGTGTGTTCTTGAACCATTTGGAAGGATCAGTGGGAGGCAGCCTTGCTTGTCTTCGAAACAAGTCTTCTAAACCTAAGTCCATTTCGTAAAGATATACATAATAATAATAATAATAACCCTCTTCAAAGGTATTTATAGTTAAATATGTATTTATATAACCTATCTTATGATCTACTTAAAGATAAAGGTGATAATTAATTAAATTTTACCTGTTTATTAAATAATTGTTGATGAAATCCAATAAGGCAACTCCCAAAAAGGAAACCCCCGCGAAGACCCTGAAGTTCGATAAGGATGGAGTCGTCGACTCTAACAAATATTACGAGAAAGAACAACCCTTCGACTTGAAGGAGTTCGAGAAAAATCTTTCCATCTCCATCCATGAGAGGAGAAAGGACTCATTGGAGTTCGACATCAAAGGCATCGACGCCTCCATCGCAAATGCATTAAGGAGGATCTTAATTGCCTAAATCCCAACAATGGCTTTTCACAAGGTGTTCCTGTTCCAAAACACCTCAGTCATTCCTGACGAGGTGCTTGTACATAGACTAGGTCTCATGCCTCTTAAAGTCGACGCTCGAAATTTTACCAGCAGAAAAGAGGATGACTTGTTAGATGGGTCGAACAGTCTCAAATTCGAGTTGAAGGTGGCATGCACCAAAAAGGAAGAGTATAAAAAATATTCAGACGAAGAACTCGAAAGCAAAGGGATCAAGCCCGAATAATATCTTCACAATGCTGAGGTATTTGCAAGCCAGTTTCAATGGATTCCACAAGGATCACAATAATAATCCTATCCTATGGGAGTCGGTCTCGTCTACCCTTAAATACCGATTGCCAAGCTCCGAGAAAACCAGGAGATTTATTTGCAAATTTACGCAGAGAAGGGCATCGGCAGGACCCATGCCAAGTGGTCGCCCGTTTCAACAGCGTTTTATCGTTTGGCTCCTAAATTGTCAATTTTACCGACTTTCAACTACGAAAAACACAGTAAAAATTTAGTTCAATCGTGTCCGATGGATGTGTTTGACTTGGAAGATGAGAAAGCGTATGTAGCAAACGATAGAAACTGTTCTACATGTCGAGAGTGTATAAAATATGAAGGAGTGTCTCTCGAGAAACAGAAGGATCATTTCATATGTAATCCCATAAAAATATTATAAAAATATTTATAACTGAAAACTGGATGACATTTTCTAAATTAAACTTTTGAATTTTAGTTACAATTGAATCGACGGGCATCTACGAACCATAGGAACTCTTCAGAATGACTCTCGATGTTTTCTAATAGAAAGTTAGATCCTACATTGTTTGAGCTACTAGAATCCTCTGAGCGGAAATATTTTGTTATAATTTCGGAGATGTATATGTTTTATATTCTTTAAAACCAACCTGTTTTTAAGATAAATAATATATCATGCACAAATTATAATATCAAAATATATAAAAATAAAAATAAAAATAAAAACTTTTTTATGACCATTAATAAGATTTGTGCATTCATTTATCACAATTATTCATCATTTTCTATCATCTACTCCGACATTTATTCCGATTCCCGCCTTGTCGGTCCTCCACCGGAGTTCCTTCCTTGCTTCTTCCGATCGTCAGAGTCTTTTAAAGCGTCTTCGGCCTTATACATTCTGATTGAGGCCTCTACCAACTATTTATATACCTACATACTGTAGTTATTCACTTTCTTGAATTTCCCATACTTCTATTGCAGCTTGGTGAAGCTTTCGCAGACTGCTTGGGAGTGCATCATATTCTGTTTGTCCTTGAGATTCTTATTCGGGTTAAAGGTATTTTGGATTTGCGTGCGCCAGTCCGCTTTTCTCTCGCAAATAGAGTTCTCGATCTCATGGATCTTCTTCTTCTTATCTTCGATAACGTATCTTTCTAGCTTGCCCTTAAATATGAAAAATTCGTTCATCAATCGCATGAAAGATTTGTAGTTCTTAGCATAGGCTGTTTCTTTGAATTTGTGAAAAATTTCTGCTTTATCCTTCCTGAGGTCGTATCTCCACTGTTCTGTGAGGATATTTACCTGGGTGCAGGTGAGAAAAATCGTTTTGAGATCCTCACGTTCCATACAAAGTTTCAAGACAAATTGTGCGACCCGTGCTTCCGAGAATTTGAGGGACTGGAGATATTTATAGAAGAAGAGGATTCCTTCGATTTGATAAAGTATCTATTGTGCCTATATTTATTTGTTGTACATCTCAATTATTTCAATGTCAGATGTCTGAGTGTTATTGACTAGAGATCGATTTTGGAAGGCTTGTTCTTGTTGGCGGATTGCTAAGGCCAGTAAGGCTTTCGCCTTGACAAGCTTGTCATTTTTATTCCCTAAACTTATCTTTGAGGCGGGTCGTTTAACGTCTTATCGATCGCAATCTGACTCAGTGATTCGGCTCAGTCTGTCCTGAGATTCGCAAGCATTAGTGCGGATATGGAGTTGGTGTTTTTTGAAGGATGATACTGTTCTATGATGTTGGTGGTGACTTTCAGGCTGTAGGATTTCGACTTCGGAGTTGGTAGTTATGGTGCTTTTCTTGTGACTGGGATTGAAGTGGCTAATAGTCGCATTGATGATATAACTGTTGTTACGCTGATTGACTTGCTGGAGTTTGTTGATTCCGATGCTGTTATTACTAATAATGTTATTATTGTAAATTATATTGCTATTGTTATGAGTATTCGAGTTGGAACTGAAGTTTGAATTAGGGTTATGGTTATTATTATTAATATTATTTGCATTGCCTTTTTAAGGAGAAGCAATGCTTTTGATATTGGATTTGATATGCTCAAGATATTCACTCAAAATGAGATGACTATACGGGGGCGGGCTATTCCCAGTCTTCTGATTTTTGATTACGTTCTTTTTCTGATTAAGCGCAGCACGGAAACACTGGTTTTTTATATTTTATTTCGATTCTGAAACTTTCAATCTTTTGTGCTAGTCTAGAATCAAATTATCTTGGCTTGGAGAACAATCCGGTTGGGAAAACTGTAAGTGACCCGAGACTTTTCCTGAAATATTTGCCTTCCTGCTTGGAAACAGTGCGCTACTCGCCATTTCTTTGCTCGCAGACTATCGGTGGGTTGGACTTTTTATCGGACTCACATTGCCAGTTTTATTGGTCCCTCCATCACATTTTCTAATTATATCGACGGTCTACACTTTCGAATTATCCTTGAAGGTTGTTGCTCTGAGGAGTTCTTCGTGATTATGGCTGGCAGATTTGGTGATGGCCGACGACCTCGGTAGAGCAGTGAGCCTTGCCGAGATGTTTCGATGGTTTTTTGATGCTGCTTTCAAGGTAGTGCGTCTTTTTTTATTATTATTTGTGTGATTGGTTGGAACATCAGCATCTTCGTCGTCAAAGGAGTATAATGGATTACAGGATATGGGAATGAGAAACTTATGATAATTCATATATTTATACGTGTATATAGATAAAAGATATTATTCCTTATCCCAATCTTCTTCTTCTTTTTTTTTTTTTATTAATAATTATTCTAATAAATTAAATATTTTTATTATCATCGAAGATAAAATATTTTTTAAATTTTTCTTTCCATTAGTAATTCTATTAATATTGAATCGGGTGCTTCTAAATGTTAATATATCATTTATTATCATTTTAATATATATATATGTCTATCTATTTTTTTTTTAGATAATGATGAGATTTAAAATGTTATGTATTTCGGGATCGATCCAATTTTTATATTCACAATTATTTTAATGTATCTCTATTTAAAAAAAAAGTAAAAATAGGGGAACAATTTTTATTCATTTGTAAATTAAACTTCTTATCAAAACAAAACAAAAATCATATCGATTAGCTGTTAGCATATAGAAAATAGGGAGCAGTCTTATGAAAATACATAACTAATCAACTCTGTTTTTTAAAATGTAATACATAATTTATATGTAATATGTTGGATTTTTTTTTCCTAACTTTCACCAGATCATATTATCGGTAGACCTGTGTTGTTTTTCTTTTTTCTGTATAAAGTTATTTATCCAAATATAAACTAAAAAAAAAACGCAAGTTTAAAAATATATAATAAATATATTTTTATCTAGATAGAGTTAAAAAAAAAATAAGGCTAAAACATCCATTATGTAATTATCTCGAACAAACTCAAACACCTCCAAGATGATACGCAAAGGTCCCATCAGCATAGAGTATTCAAACAACAGGGAATTTCGACAAATCCTCGACCAAAACGAAGCCAAATATAATTAACTCCTCCAATATTGTATGTACTCAGACTTGACCGGGGCTGAGTCGCGCAGGGTCTTCGAGCATCTCGGCCAGGACGCCAATGGATTCGACATCATAGGCATCTACGGAATGTTCTACGCCTTCGACCGCAACGAGGAGAACAAAGTCTTCATGCATTTCATCAGGTGCATGGAGTAATGGTTCGAAAACCGACAGATGGACCGATACATCATCATATATTTCAATAAACTGACTCGAAACTCGGATACCTTTTCGAGATGCAAATCATTCTTAAAGACTCTACCTCCCAAATACTGGATCAGGCTGGATAAGATATTAATAATGGAGCCCACATTTGGCCTTAAAAGTTCATAATGGTTTAGCTTCGGAGTTGCGAATCGAATGTTGCAGGAAGTTTCTCATTATGTGGATAAGTATGATAATATTTTTATATATAAACTTAAATTGTTTTTTTATTATATAGTATGAATGATCTGGCGATCTTCGGTATTAATGTGCAGGATGTAAAATAAAGGCTCCCAAAACTGTATCGGACTAGTTCTTTATTGAAACCAGAGGAAGGAAAGAAGTACGATCCATCGCCAATCAAAGAACCCAGAGCTAAGATGCTGTTGGAGAGCTATGTAAATATTCACATCATTTAAAATATATACTTATTTTTTAATAATTATTTATCCCCCCAGGAATTAACTGAATTCGGTGTCCCAATCATCTTAAAAACTCTAGTTTCATTTTTTGAGATGAATCCAGAAATGTTGGACTGCGAAGGACTATTCCGCAAACCATCGGATTGTTTGGAACTCAAAAAACTCAAGGAACAAATGCATTTGCAGAACTGGGAATACCTCCATGCATTGACTGAACCCTTCACAGTCTGTTCGATGATCAAATGTTGCTTTCACGAACTCGAAAAGCCTTTCTTTAACGAGGAACTGTATCATATCATTTTTACTCGCAGGCCCAACAGCGAGCAAAGCGATGTAGCCTTTGTCAAGGAGATCGTCAAGAAATTGGCTCCGCTGAATTATCGAACCTTTCTTTTTTTGATGTCCTTTCTCAAGAACAAAGTATCTGCACATTCTGGGACAAACAAAATGACGGACTATAACCTTTCTGTCGTATTCAACCCTGTCTTATTCAGATCCCTGAAGCCCAGTATTGAAGATTTGTTAAAAAGTGGCGTTTTTGTGGAGTTCTTGAAGGTCGTGTTGTAGAACATGGAATAGATTTTTGGGTCTTTCGAATAACAGACCGCTGTGTTCAACAACTTTTCAGAAGCACATTTTGTGGAAAGCCACTTCCAATTGATGTCGAGGGTGCGAAGAAGTGGGAACGGGAGCATTACTGTGGATCAGATTTTGGAAGGACTACAATGATATATAATCCTAATTTGATATTTTATGATTATTTTTTGGATCAATTCCCTTATTCACTTTTTTATATATTGTATAAAGATATGGATATTATAACCTTTGTTTCTTTGCTTATCGATCAAATATAATCTTATATTTCACATCTAGATTTTACCATACATATTTATCAAAAGTTTTGATTTTAGATGAAAGCCCTATATTGCGAAAGCAACAAAAACTCTTCATAGATTTGCAGACACAAAGAATGCAGAGAGGATAATAAAAGTATCTGCAATTAGTAAGGCTGTTCCTGCAGAATTAAACATCGTGCCTGCGCCAATTTATTCGTCTCAGTTGGAGTTTTCAGCTATCAACAAGAACAAATCTCCAATACATTGAATACAATGAAGTAACAACTATTCAAGAAACTCGTGTTAATTCACAAATAGGCTGATGCAATAAGGGAGTCTTTCGAAAAATACTTTGAACAGTTCGATAATTTCACTCAAAATTAGGTGTCAACAGAAACCACCAAGCATTATTAGTACTTCAAAAGCGAACTGAGTGAGGTTTTAAACAGTATACATAGGATAAATTCGAAAGTTTCAGCCAAACTATTGAAAAAAATAGATTCTCCAATTAAGGTCACAGAAGACATCACTATACCTGATAAACCTTTGCAATCTTTGGGTCTGATGACTGAAGAAGATCGTTTAGTTCAGGCTGGTTTCGAGAATAACCACAACTAAGCGATCCAAAATTATTTAAAGAAATTGACTTCGGCGAAAAACTGGCAAATATTTGCAACACAGTTTCCAACAAGCAACCTCAAGAAACTCGATCTTAATGGATTAAAAATTACAAACCTTCAATTTATGAAGTTTCTCGGATTATATTCGCTGGAACATCTGGACCTCAGATGCAACAGACTGACCATGGTTAGCGAGTGCTTGTTAAAGGATGAGTTGCCATCTCTCCGTATTTTAAATATAAGTAAAAAATATTTATACCAAACATTGATAAAATATATATATATATCTATTTGTAGGCAATAATCAAATAATTTAATAAGATCTTGGAAAACTTAACCTCCTGATCCAATAACTTGTGATATGTATCTTAGAAGAAAAAAACACCTTTTTTTTTATTTCTCCACATCCATATATATGTATGATTTTAGAGAACAATTATCTGAAGAGTATCTCCTGGTTAAATACGGCCTGTCTTCCTAATCTGCGTTTGTTAAATTTTAGTAAGAACAATCATAAAAAAATATCTAATTTAATTCTATTTTTTTACTATATTTTTATTTTTTTAAATCGATAGAGTGCAATCAAGTCTAAAACATTGATGGTTAACTGAAAAATCTTAAACCTAGTTCCTTATAGATCATAAACTTAGGTATTTTGTTTAAAAAAAATCATTATTTTAATCCTAACCTTGATTTTGCATTTTTGTTTGTGCAATTTATAGAAAAGAATAGTTAATAGGTCGACTATACACTTAGGATATCGTGGACAATCCAAAATATTAAATAATTTTGAAAACAATAGTCAAGGTTTAGTAAATAATAACAATAATAAGATTAGTAAATTAATTGTCTCACTTTTTTATATAACTAGATATAATTAATATATTAAGGCCAAAGAACAATACTGATAAGTATGTATTTTTTACCCCCTCTATCGATATAAAAATGAATGTTTCTCTCAATCTGAACATAAAAGAACTATATTCAGTGGTATTAGCTGATAGATTAAGTAGAATTAATAGTTTATTAGATTTTTTTGAAAGATAGTATTTGAGTTTTTTTGAAGCTTGGCTGGCTACTTGGCAAAAAAACATTAATATTGAGATATTAAAATAGTTATATATAAATAATGATAAAAGTAAAATAAAAATATTAACAAACAAATAATCAAAAGTATTTGTTAATTTTTGTACTTGTCCAGTTAATACTAAATAATATTAATTATAAAAAATATATAAAAAAACGAATGACAACATAATAATTAATAATCTGAAAAAAAAGGAAAAGAAAAAAAAATACTAAATAAATAGATGGTATGACTCGGTAGCTAAAAAAAAATGAAGAACGATTGATATAATTACAAAACTATATCACAATATACAGCTATTGTTATCATCGCTCCTTTTTTTTTATTATTGCTGTTAACTATTTTTTTTTTCCTTAAAATCTTAAGAAAAATAAAACAATAAAAACAGCAATAATAAAAAAAAAAAAAAAAAACCACAACCGTTTCAAAGAGAAACGTGCACAAGGCCCCGGGGGGGGCCGGCGGTTGAGAGAGTAGTTTGGAATGATGGAAGCGGGTTCCCGGGGGGAAGGGAAGGAAAATCTAAAATAATAATAATAAAAAAATAAGAAGATGGTGTTATAATAAATAAAGTGAATTGAGTTTACCTTTTTAAGTCATTATTTAAAAAATAATGATTATATTACACAATGCCATCAAATATCATATTTAAAATGTGTTTTTTTTATCTCTTATAGAGAAATATGTATATTTATATATTTTTATTTATTAGAAGTTGACAATAAAACTCCTTTTATATGTGAACACATAATTTTTTTCCCCCACTATTAATTTGTAACTTAAAAAAAAAATGAGACAAAGGTTATAAATGATTTCTGCAGTCTCTCCTAGATTTCAACAAACCATTTCTATTTAAAAATGATTTCGGCAAGAAATTAGTATATTTAATGTATTTATATGCACATTCAATAAATAATTCAATCAAGAATGCAAACAATTTTTAATCAACATATTTTCTGATTCTCTTATTCCTTTTCGTATTCCTTCTCTTATTCCTTCTCGTATTCTTGAAACATTTGTGGGAGGTGTTGAAATCGCAGTAATACATTTTATTATGTAGTTTATTTTGTTGTTAACTTTTCGCAAAACAAATAATGTATTGTTTCTTGAAAAGAGACGACACACTTTTCAGTGAAAGATACGATTATAATTTGAGCTTTTGTGTACTTGTTTTGATACGTGAGAAGTATTTTACAAAAAACACGACATATGTGTGGATATTGGTTATTCACCCTGGTTACAGTGGATTTAAGAAAAGTTGGGCTTTTTGTTCTCATTTATTGAACGTTGTAGCTTCTTATTCGAGGAAAATGCTTGAGGTTAGTCATCAAATATGTAGATGGAGAATTAGTAATAATGTTTTTACAAGTGTTTTCATTCTTCAGTTCAAATAATTTTTAATCGAATAAAAATATTTCTTGTCCTATTAAACCGAACATACAACATACATTTTTCCTGATTTAGATTATAACATAACCGAAGCTTTATGTTATCCTTTTAATGCCTGATCATGTTTTATTTATCAATAATTAGCACAGTAGTACTGAATCACCTCTCTCTTTTAGTACGACGTTGATAACCCACCTCTCCATATCGTTATTTGAACCACGGGTTAGAATGGATTGATGAACTTTCGAGTATTACCTATTTATGAATGACTTTTCCAGTGGTTATTTTGAAAATTTGATTTTCAATATTTTAATTGAATATTATAAATATTATTTAAAATAAAAACGAAATGAATTAAAGATGCAGTGGCAGATTTAGATATAACAATTATTTTATAAAAAAACATTTTTCTTTTATTGCTCCTAGATTCTTATTATATGCAACTCTCACAAAAAAGAGAGAGAGAGAGAGTTTCAGTCAGAAATATGCAGAAGATGGATCAAGGGTTTTTCGAATTTCTCTCTAAAGCTCTTGTTTTGATTCGGCTGGACTTAAATGACCTCTCGAATTCACCAAAAACCTAATCTCATCCAGTTTTTCAAGCACGTACTTCGTATAAATATCAGGAGCCACATCTTTCGCAGTTTTCTTCTGATTATCCATGACTGTCAGTTTAGACCCCTCGATGAACAGTCTATAGATGCACTCCATCCGCCGATACATCACAGCCAAGTGGAGAGGTGTCCTCCCATACATATCCCTCGCAATCATGTTGGCGTGATACACCTAAATAAAGAGTTTCACTAGATCTGCGTGCCCTTCTCTTGCTGCCCAATGCAGAGGCCCAAGCTTATGCTAGTCATAGTCATTTAATAATTTTGGATTAAAATTCAATAGCTTCTGAACATCTGAATCCCCTTCTTTAACCTTCCTGAAAAAATCACGACTTCCTTCAGACTGGTATGCTACCAAGTTTTTAGGGTTCTTAGCGTAGATGTCAGACATCCGATAGAAGTTGACTTCATTCATTATCCTTTTGACGCTCTTCTGGAATTTTCGAGCGAGTTGCAGACCTTTTTCAGTAAATCCGAATTGGTTGCTTTTACGCTCACTCTTTTCTTAAACAACATCCGTCTTCCAACCGCAGTACTCAGGCTCAAATATCCAGGGTGGCAACTCTCCCCGCTTTCTTTTGGGCATTTTGACGGGCTGCAAAGGCACTTCTTCGTAAGTGTACGGGATTCTCGGGAGGTCAGGAGGAGCGGTGGGTCCTTTCGGAAAATAAACTTTGAGTTTGCGGGGTAGTTATCTAAACTAGAGAGGCTCACTCGGATAAGCAACTCTTTATTAGTTTCGCAAGAAATCTTAAAAGCTAGGTCGCTGGTCCTGGATGACTTCGGTCCTATCGAGCTGGTTGACGATACGTGCCTTGGTGGACTCGGATCTCTTTTGGGATTTGAATCGCTTGTTCGCATAGTGCCTGAGGATTTCCTTTTCGATATCGAGTGACGGCATTTGGGTGGTGTTCATCATGGATAGGGGTAAGTTATTAGTTTTATTAGTTTTATTCATTTTAATCATTTTATATGTGTATATATATAAATATATGTTTTCCCAAAAATTAAATATACATATACATCTATCAAAGTGAAACAATTAAATATATTGTGTTCATTAAGTATTTTATGTGCGAGATTATGATTCTGCTAAAATAGTCAAATCAAATTAAAAGTGTTTCAACTATAGTTTATTGACATAATTATTTAGTATATTTTTTAATAAAGATAAATATCTACAAAATAAATTTGAGATCATATCTATATATATATATGTATGTATGTATCAAAGACCCTTGTCTTTAACTCTTCCTTCCGTTCTCTTTCCGTTCTCCTTCCTCTCCTTGACCCGGACGTCCACAATGAAGGGACACTGGCTGGTCGTTACTCTCTGGCTACCAGTCCCCAGAGAGGCCACATAAGAATGTTGATGAAAATAGTGTGCACATCTTCATCTCACCCACCGTTAGTACGGCATACAGTCGCAGGTCCCTGTATGGAGCGGGTGGCAGACATATGCTGTATTATGCGTGAGCTTGCCACATCCACGCATCGTCACCGGCCGTTGTTCGTCAGAGGGTCGCCAGTACCCCTCTGTCGGATATATATTTAATTTCTCGACGGTTAGGTTTTGAAATTAATTAAATATCTTTTTATATATATATCATTACATATAAATATTTTATTATAATTAATTGATGAATACTATCCAAATAATCAAGAAGGGCATTTTTGTATTATACGTTTACCTACTAGAAATATTAAATCGAAAAAGAAATAAAAAAAAATACAGTGATATAGTTATATATAAAAAAATAAAATTCCTGCATCGCTCTCAAATTTCTTCAAGTAAAAATTACATACAAAGTACAGTCGCTAACAATTAATGATAAGAAAATCAACCAAAATGTGGATGTCAGCATTATTTTGTCAAGTCTGAACAACTTCGAATGCTTTCTGCTTCTGGTAGCTCCAATATAAACGGCAATGGCGGTCTCTTGGGCTTCCGGGTTTTCTTTATCTTGTAAGTACGCCGAGCTTGAATTTCTTTGCCAGAAGGGAGTTTGACCTTTTTAAATTATTAGGTTTGGGTTTTCATTGGATTTGGTAGGAATGTACGGTCTTTTTACATGTTTTCAAAAATGTCTTGTACTCTTAATTTATATAATTATATTGATATAGCGATATGGTGATAGAGTTATATAGTGATATAGTTATATAGTGATATAGTTATATATCGACAACAACAAGAATGACTAAAAAGGAATTTAAAAAAACTTTTGTAGCTGAACCTGCATTGGTTTTTAGTAATGGCTAGGTTCCAACGGAACAAAAACGCCGACACTCATTAGGTGACAAGCTGACGCTCCATCGGCTTCAATAATGCATTTAGTTTCGAAAGATACTCCCTTCGACTACTTGGAAATTTAATATTTTTAAATTTTCATCAACTAAAAATAAGAACAAAAAATGAAATCTAATCTTTTAAAAAATAATATCATTATGTATGTGTAAAACAAATACTGTTTGGTACGTCCATATGGGTCGTATAGACATTAATTTGATAAAATGGGGCCAATGCGTTAGATTCAAGTACACTGATCAGCGTCAGCAGTATTTTCGGAGTAATAAGATCATTCATGTGCCAAAAATCTTACTATAAAGGAAAGATGAGCGAGAGTTCAACGATCATTTATTCATTCATAAAAAAATCATCTTATTATTACACTTTCGATGTCAATGATTATTTAAGATCATTGATCATCACTTTTACTTAATGAAACAATCATTCACTTCCTTAATTCTGCTCGATCATCATCGAGCTAATATTTCGAGTAGACCTTAAATAATAATTTATTCTCATCTATTCCTTTATAAATCAATAAACATAAATCGGGATGTCTCAGCAATGCAGTAGCAGCACAATCGGCGTAAGGTTACGTCTGTTGCCATAAGAGCACAATTAAAAGAGTAAAGGAAATTTCAATGTATATGTATTTTTTCCCAAAATTAAATACACATATATTTTTTAAACTGAAGCAATTAAATGTATTTTGTTCATTCAGCATTTTTATGTGCGAGATCTAAAAAATAATCAAAGTAAAAACTCTTTTAAAATTTAAGCCTACGACTTATTATTATTAGTTTTGTTTATATAAAACTCCGAAAAAAATAAATTTGAGATCGTATATATATATATCTTTACAACTTCGTATTAATCAGAATTTAGTAAATGCACTGATTTTATATAATATAAATATATTTTACTAATTGATGAATACTATCAAAAAAATAAAGGAGGGTATTTTTTATAAATATGAAGTCAGCAATTATAAAAATGTTAAATCGAAAAATATGGAAATAATATATTGCAAATAAAATACAAAAAATAAACAATACAAATAATAAACGATTCAACTCTTCTAATAAAAAATGGAATTCGTTCATTGGGGTACACTCACAACACAAGATAGTAAAAATACTAAATACCAACTCAAAACAAGTCAGATCAAAATTGGCAGGAAAGCGGGTCTCGATATCGTAATTCCAAAAACAGCCATATCTAACATTCACTGCGTCATCAAAAAAGACCAAAGTGGATGCAAAATCTAGGACCACAGCACAAATGGATGTTTCCTTAACGATACCAAGCTCACCAAAAGCATCCAAACCCCACTTTCAAATGGCGATATCATCTGGTTACTTCATCCTTCCCAGATGAAGTAGCCTATCGGGTTCAAGTATGAAAGCGAGGGACCCAAGAAAGATATAAACATTGAATAAGAATTGGTTCAATAAAGTGGCAAGAAGACCGATAAAAAAGAAAAACCATAGTAGGAAGAAAAAATGATACAAACCACAGAAAAAAAAAGTGCCGACCAAGCAAGAAAGGAAAGTGAGTGGCAACTCCTCACCAATTTTTCATAAATTCTCAAGCAGCAGATCACATGTTCGATGTGTCTAGAGATTATGTGTGTTCCTGTAGCCTGCCACCCCTGCAACCACCGCCTTTGTGGACACTGTCTCACCTCCTTGGTCAAGGACAAGAAGTCCCAGTGCATTATCTGCCGAAAGGAGATCACCACTGCCCAAAGAGACTCGTCTATCAACTCTATTATTGAAGACTATATCAGGAGTCACCCCAAAGAAAAGAGATCCAAAGAGGACGAGGAGGAGTTCGAAAAAAATAACATGTTCGGAGCTGAGTCTGTAAATATTTCTGAACTGATACATGGCAAAAAGATTATTCCAACCGTTCCTGTAGTTTATACAGCTGTCAAGAGGGGGAGAGTTTCAATAGCCTCTAGAGCTTTGCAAAGGAGAGAATCAGATATAAGTGCTGAGGACTCTGATGATGATCGCAATCCTTCGACAGGCCGTTGCCGATAGTGTGTTAAGGAGAGGGATGGATTCAAGTGCACCAAAGACCAGAGACACACTAAATGTTCCAACTGTCCGAAACTGCTGCCTATTCGCGCATAGAAGAGACAATCTCAACAGTGCGCCATCTGCGATCAGTTCTTCTGCGGACTCTACTTCCCTCCCTGCAAAAAACAGGGAAATCGCCTCGTGCACTTTTCCGAAACAATGCCTCCTGGAACCGTCCTCGACCAAAGTCTGTTCAGAAACAATGACTTCTAGCTTCTCACCTTCCGAAACTATGTCAACTCGATCGGAATCAGGACTCCTTTGGAACTGCATCGTGCCATTATGGTGGATTTCAAGCTGAAAGGCTTTAAGTACATTATAGATCGTAAAGTAATGACAGTTGCTGGAAAAAAACCTTCTGAAATAACTCTCGATGGGGATTCAGCGGTTTGCCACAATTGTTGGGGAGGGTTGTGGTTCCAGATGGTTTTGAATTTCAGGATGAATGCGAATGTAAAACTACCGTTAGTCATTCAGAATCGATCCGAATGTTACTATGGAATCAATTGCACTACGATGAATCATAATTCTGACCACGCCAGAAAACTAAATCACTGCTGTTACCAGACCAGGTTCTGATTTTCATAATTAGGTTCAATAACTCATCAATTTCTAAAATGTATAAAATTTTTAATATTTTTAGCTTTTTATGATTTATAAATACAAGAATAATAAAAAAGTTAAATCCTTAAATACAAGCCCATTTGGCTTTTTTTCTTTAAGAAGATGGGGAATTTTTCTGAGTCTACTGTTGTCCCCGAAACAACTCAGTTCAACAACAACAATAATAATATTAAGAACAATAATAATAAAATCATCACCTAGGAAGACTAAAATGCCCCAGTCACTTGCATTTCGGAACTGACAGAGAGAGAGTTTATGTAAATGTATCACATTTTCTACAAATTTCTCCCCGCACAATAAACCTATCTGAATTTGGATTCTTTCACACTCCTCATTGACCCGTATCCGTCGACCATGCTGGGCCGGTCCATCGCGACATTTTTCTATTTGACTCCTAAAAAATACCCCGACCGCATGTATTTTGAAGAATGGCTGGAATCGGTCTGCGCATTCTGTCTTCTCAATCGGGAGAGCATTGTGAGGTTTACATTTGATATGCTCGATGAAGATGATGATGGATTGGTCTCCTCATAGGACATATTTGAATATTTATTGGACGAGGACTTATTGCTGCCAGGACGAAAAGTCTTTCCGAACAATATGCTGAATGAAGCAAAA